>JADDOH010006782.1:0-85670 GCA_016648135.1 Agrypnia vestita | reverse complement strand
TTGTTAAGCAGTATCTCTTGCCTTCGGAAGGAACAAAAGGTCCGATTATATCGACATGAATGTCCTTGAATTTTTCTGTTGGCATATCTATCTTTAATATGGGTGTTCTAGTATGTTTCGTCACATTGCTCTTTTGGCAATTTATGCAGTCTTCGTCCAAAGTGCACAGTCTGCTTTCATGTTTTTCCACACTCCTTTACTGCTGATAGTTTTTGTAGTTGCGTCTATACCTGGATGATTCAAGTTGTGTATCTGGTTAAAAAACGTCCTTTGTAATGTTTTCGGAATGAAAGGTCGCATGTTTCCATTATTCACATCGAAAACAATTTTTAAGCCTTGCATGTTCATGGAAGTTAATTGTAGCGATGTACTTTTATTTGACAGAATGTCTGCCAATTCCTCATCCTTCTTCTGTTCTTCGCTTATTTTTTCCAGGGAAATGTTGTTTTCTGTTTCTATCATTTCTATTCTTGATAGGTTGTCTGCGACTACATTGTCGTTTCCTTTTACATATTGAATGTCCGTGCTAAATTGGGTAAACGATAAAATTTAAATATCTCACCTGTCTTGGCGTTTCTTTATCTCTACATTTCTTTTTGAAGACGAATTGAAGAGGTTTATGATCTGTAAATATTGTGAATTCCCTTCCTTCAAGATAATGCTTAAAATATCTAATTGTTTCGTATATTGCCAATAACTCTCGATCATAAGTGCTGTAACCGCACTGCGCATTATTTAATTTCTTCAAAAAAGATCCTATTGGTTGATAATCTGTGCCGTTCTTAGTTTGTTGTATGGCACCTCCAATCGCGAAATCTGATGCGTCCGTCCAAATTGTAAGTTTACTGTTTTCATCTGGAAAGCTAAGTGTAGATGCTTTGATGAGCGCGTTTTTTATTTCGTTAAAATCGTTTGTTGTTGTCTCGTTCCAACTTACTGGGCGATTGTCGTTCTTCTTTGCTCCTTTCATATAGTCGTTTAGCCTAATTAGTTTATGGGCTGCTTCTGGGATGAATCGTCTATAGAAATTTCCCATAGCAAGGAATCTTCTCAGGTCCTTTATCGTTTTGGGCTTCTGTAGCTGGGTAATTGCTTCTACTTTAGTTGGCGATGGTCCTACTCCTTCTGCCGATATCTGGTATCCGAGAAATAATATTGTTGACTTTCCTAGTTCGCACTTCGAGGGATTAACTAGCATTCCATGCTCTGCTAGACTTTTGAATAATTCCCTCAGATGTTTGGTGTGCGTCTCCTCGTCTGGCGATGCGATCAGTATATCATCTATGTATGCGTGAACGCCCTGCAGTCCCCTTGTAACCTCTGTGATGTGGCGCTGGAACGTCTGCGCTGCGCAGGTCAATCCAAATGGCATCCTCAGGAATTCATACAACCCGAATGGAGTTACGATTGCTGTTTTCTTGATGTCTTCTTCTGCCACTGGAATTTGGTAATATGCGCTCTTCAGGTCAATTTTGCTGAAAATTACACATTTATTAAGGCTGGCACATATGTCATGAATATGGGGTAAAGGATATCTATCTGGAATAGTTACATTCAAAGCTCTATAGTCCCCGCAAGGCCTATATGAACCGTCGCTTTTTTTACCATGTGGAGCGCTGATGCCCACTCACTTTTCGAAGGTCTGCATATACCTTGGGATATCATCAAGTCAAACTCTCTTTTAGCTATCTCCAATAACTCAGGAGACAAGCGTCGAGGTTTGCAAGTGGTCGGTCTACCCCTGGTCTCGATATAATGCACTGTGTTATGTTTAACCTCCGTTAGGGATTGGTTAATATCCACTATTTGCGGATACTCCCTTATAATTTCGTGATAATTATTATTAATATCTGTTAAACTTACCGAATACACACTATGATTATTATTATCGTTTATTAAACTACATGATTGAATTTCTTTTCCTGTTTTACTTTCTATCAATCTTTTATTTTTCAAATCTACCATTAACTTAAAATTATGTAAAAAATCTGCCCCTATAATTGCGCGCGCTGTGTCCGCAATTATAAATGTCCACTTGTACTTTTTATCTTTTCCTAAATTTACCGTTAAATTGGTCGTTCCGTATTGTTTTATTTTACTGCCATTCGCTGCAAAGAGATGTAAGTTCGACTTTTCTCCTTGGCGTCTATAAACAGATTTGGGGATGATTGAAATATCCGATCCTGTGTCTATTAAAAATATCCTTCCAGTATCTTTATCTGTTGTATAGAGACGTTTGTTCTTTAATTCCAAATCGTTAGTCTCTGCAATGATTTGGAATTTTAGTTTTTTTGATTAACTTGACTTTTATAAGTGCAAGGTTGGATACATTTGAACGATTTGTTCCCGTATCTTTTGTGGAAATGACAAAATATTTTCGTCATCATTTTCTCTCCTTTCATAACTTCCTCTGCCCATATTATTATTATTATTATTTATCTTACTACTATATCCTTCACTATTATTAAATCTAAAATTATTTGAATTAATTGGATGTTGTTCCCCATTGTACCTTTTATTATAATTGTTTTTGTAAGAATTGTAGAATTTGCCCGTATTGTACGCATTGTTTGTGTATTTATGTGCTTTATTATTATTATTATTATAATTATTGTAGTTCCTATTGTGGTTCGAATCTCTATAACTTTCAAAATGTCGTTTATGGTATTGCGGTTTATCGTTTGTATGTTTATTTAACAATCTATCTACTTTATCTGTCAATGCACAAACTGATGCTTCTAAGTCGATTTTATTTTTAGTTGAGTTTACCTTTTCTACATTAGGATTGTTGTATAATGATGTTAGTCGATCAGCGATTTCCGCCAGTTCGTCTAATTTCCCCTTATTAACTGAAATATGTGCTCTAACTTCGTTAGGTAACTGTTGCATCCACAAATATTTAATTGTAGCTTCAGAAATATTCAAATCTAACGCCATTGTTTTCATTTGTCTCAACAACAATGACGGTAATTTATCGTCTAATCTTAATGAAGAAAACAATTTTTCACGTCTCAAATCATCGGGAGTTCCCATCCGTTTCAACATTATTTGTTTTAAACACGTATACTTATTTTTATTTTCATTGTTTAGTAAAAAATCTGAAATCTGTTCGATATGCGTTTGTTCTAATCTTGAAATTACATAGCTGTATTTTGTTTCTTCCGCTTTTATTCCTGCGATGTCGAACTGACTTTCTATCTGAACGAACCACAGATTGAGGTTTCCGCTCCATACTGGTGGGATTTTTACGCTAATTTTATGTGTGCATGGCATCTCGACCGAGGATTGTCCTTCCATCATTGTCAACCAAAGACGCTTGTTAAAAAAAATGACAAACAAAGGAAATTTAAGAATGGAAATCAAATTTAAATTCCGGATCGAAATGTGTTTCTGAATGTCCTTAAAAATATATAAATAAATGAAAGTTAAAGTAGCATCTAATGTCACTCCAAGTTAAATCAAAGTAAGATTTTAATTTAATTCGAAATTCAAGTAATATTTTAATTCTTATAAAAAATTTAAGTTAAAAAAATTTAAGAAACAAATTTTTAATCAATCTGTATGTTGAGGCTCTTCACAAATTACTAAAATATGTAAATATATAAGTATTGATCAAGTGCAATTGTAAGTGCCTTGTCAATCTGTTACAAAGTTTGAATAATTAAAAATGTAATTAGCCAAAAATATACAAAATAAAAAAATATAATTGTCTTGTGTTAGTATCCCATCAATTATTGTTATAATATTTTCCGTTCTTTGTCTTTAATTTGTAAATACTAGATCCTTGTTTTGGTTTTTGCCAATTCGTATTTTGGTTTGAATTCTGTAAACAGATAAAAAAATAATTAGTTCGACTGTGATGAGGTATCTGCAAAACTTCTCAAAGTGCTGAAAAAAGAATGCATAATATACAATATATCTATAATTTATAATGTCGACCTCACTATACAACAAAAGTCGGTACGATTGAATATTGAAAAGAAAAATTAAATGTTACAAAAGACTACAACAATGTATATCTAAGAATAATAACAATTGAAATATTTACGGATAACAATAACTTCTATAAAAGAACAATAACAATTTAAATGTTGTGCGACAATTATTTACCTATATTGTTAAAAACAATATGTGTAACCAAATCAGAAATGTGACATTGTAACCAAAAATTTTTAAATGTGACAATGCCTGAACAATAGAAACGGTAGATTTTTTTTTTATCAAAAATATTCTGCAAATCATGCGTACAAAAAATTCAATCTATGTAATTATCGTTATAAATACCTTTTTTTCCTTGTATTGAAATACAAAAATAACCCATATTATTGAACGGACGTTGTCAATCCGTAAATCCACAGATTTAAGTTTACACTAATGTAACTTTTATGCTATTAACATAAACACAAACGTTTTAGATAACCCTTAACTCGTATTAGTAAAGATATTTCCAAAAATTCTACCTTAAAAGAATATTAAACTGTACACACGCTCACGGCTCTGCCGACATTTCTAAAAATGGCGTCGCCCGATGTATATTTTTTTGGCATCAAAAATAAGCTTATATTAATAATCTAAAATGTCTTAAATCTATATATATATATATATATATATATATATAAACATGTAAAATTAATAATTAGGCAAAGAAAGTATGATGATTATATTAAGTTTCCGTGAAAGTAACTGAATTGATTAATAAATAAATAATTCGCTCTTACCATATTGGTTGGAAACTTGACTCTCGTCGTAGGCCCCGCTTTAACATAAATATTACTATATCAAGTTCAAAATAGACACAATTATTAAAAATTAATATACAATTCCAAATCCTTTTTTAATCTGTTTCCTTTTGTTGTATCTAATTAATTTATATTACGATTTTAATGACTGGGTATTTGTCAGAATGTGATACGCGATGAAATTTTGTTACTACTGAAGGTAGGTATGCATCGCGCGAATAATTTGAATTTTTGGATTTAATCTTAAAAAGATTTTAATGTGTTCTGTTGTAGTCGGGGTCACCAATGTGGTAGGGGCGCGAGAGGGGATATTTGTTCTCTGGTATTTTTAGTTTTTTATGGCTTTATTTTTATTTAAGGGGTCACCACAATATTTAAATACTGGGGTATCTAAATATTGGAATATACATATATTTCGGGAAGCAGAGAATAAAAAGAAGAATTTGGAATATACTTACAAGATTAATTTAATTTTTGAATACACCGATTTTTAACATTACTTTTTAATAAAAACTTAAGAAGTTATAAAACACTGGATGAACGGGGTCTACGAGGAGAGTGTTAGAAATCGCGTCTCTCCCTCTATTTATAGACATTTGCGAATGCTTCCAGAATATTCTCCCAAAAAAGGTATAGGGCTGTGCTGTCTGCGGCTTCCGACATGATCGATACAGTAGCCGGCAAACTTCTTGAAATTTTTTGGCGAAGTGGGGGAATGCGCAGAAGACAAAATTTGGGTCTCCTTGGTGGAATGGTACATGCGCAAACTTCCTCCCACTACGCCGTAAAATTTCAAGATGTTTGCCGGCTACTGTATCTTTCGATGAGAATATCGAAACATATCGATCTAAGCCTCAGACTACAGATCTATTGTAATTAATTAATATGAATGTATTTCTGTTAAATACAATTGTTTATATGTATGTATTGATGCACCTACAGACAAATATCAATGTGATGTTTTGTGGGTCTGAGATGTAAAAAAAAAAAAATTAATAAAAAAAATAATAATAATAAAAATCTACTGTTGACTGTCTTATTACCTTTTCTTTTTAAGTGTTGTATTCTTTGGGATATTTATGATTATTACAAAGAATACCATTTCAATATTATTAATAATTATTAAATAGTTTTAAAAATAAGTAATATTTAAATAATTTTTGGGGTTAAGTTGTAACCCCGTTCGTGAACGTGAGTGTTAACCCCAAATTTTACGATCTCAATGATCCTTTCGGAAGGAACGATTTGCGAAAGGGCATGCCGAATATAGTTTGTTCGCTCCAAGGCTGGTGATACCAGCTTAGACGCCAAAAGTTAAGAAAATGGGTCGATTTTCGTATTGTGATGACAAGGCCCATCTGGTGGCGGAAGAAGAGAATGAAATTTACTTCACTATGGCATTGGACGCTGGACACTCTTTGCCCGCGGAGTCAACCGTCTTCCGAGCAAATGGGAGTTGATGGTGGTTCCGCCCCCGAATGATAATTGTACATAGTATGTTTTGAATATTTTAAAATTTTGGCAATGAAACAATATATATAAAAAAACGGCGGATAATTATGCATCAACCTAAAAAATAAACAATTGCTGGCAATATATGTTTTCTATAAGGGATCAATCATACAATTCCGTTCGTCTAAAAATAGCTGATGATTTAATCCATATCCCCGGTAAATCTATGACAAAGAGAAGATTTACGACAGAATCAAATCCATTTGATTCCACCGTATCCAGTGTTCTAACATGTCATAATATAATAAATTGTAAAGCTATCCTCTTACATATATGTATTACCTTTCAATTGTGTTTGAATAAAATAATTTCTTAGAATCATGCCAAAATACAAAAACCAACTTAAATTCTTAGTATTAAATAGCAGTTCTTTTCAATAGTTGAATACAAGTTGTTGATTATAATATAGTTAGATAATGCCCTAGTAAGGCGAAACGGGTTTCACAACATTGAATAATTAGAACGTAGATACTAGTGTTTTTTTATTTTCATACGTGTAACAATTGTGGAAGGTCGAGGCCTATTGTGTCTTCACGCCGCTCGCATCGAGCGAAACCATCAACCGGAGCTCGATGCGGGCACCACCGATGCACCGATTCAACCAATCGGAGGGCCGATGTGGCTGACGAAATACCAGCCATCCGCTGGCACACGGGCCACTCTTCTGCCGATCGCAACACATTCTTCATAGTGTACTCCGCGACAAACCTCTACTGTAACTTTTGCACTAATAACCAACGTTTGTAATACTGAGTATTGTTTATCATTCTGTATATCTCCAACCATCCTGCATTTGTTTGACACACACACATACCTGCTTACAGTAAGCGCACACTGCTTATAATACTGCACTAGAATGCCTTCTGCTACAGTCCCAAACGAGACGTTTCTTGCGGGTGGATGTGATTTTTTAATCATTGAACACATCTCATTGCTCACAATCAACCCGTTAAATAGAAACCAATTCGTCTCCTACGGTTTATTCGCGTCAGAGTGTTTCCATACTTTCTCGGGTGTCCTGCAAGGCCCCAACCTGAGTACATTGTTGTTTTCTATTTTTATCAATAATATTAAAAATGTAATTTTAAACTCCCGCTTTCTGTTATTCGCGCATGACTTGAAGCTTTTTTAAAGGTCAGGTTTTCGGGGGCCTCATGAGCTTAAGTACTCACTTGTGGTAGAAAATGTACAAACAAGGTTTCTAAGATATCTCTACACGAGAGAGTGAGGGCATTATCCTTGGCTCTACTCAACCGAGTTCCTGCAGGGTATGCTTGGCTACAATAGCTTAGAGACTAGAAGGAATGTGTATCTGATACTGCATTTTTATCGATTGTTGCGCGGTATGGTCGATAATACTGAAATTATGCAGAGCATTGGTTTGTATGTTCCCGATAATTACCTTAGACATCGTCAGGATAGATTGTTTCACATTCCAATATACAGGACCAACCTGCCGATGATTATGCCTATTGGAAGAGCTACAGCTATGCTGAACAATATCGCTTTGGACATCGATCTGTTCCATGTCTCTAAGAGGGTATTCTGAACCTCCTACACCTTTGATGTGAATGATTTTATATATGTTTAATATTTGTTTTTTTTTTAAATATATGTTTATATATCCCTAACTTATTTATAACATTTACGAATTAAATTTGCGTTTGTAATGTAAATGTTACATAAAAATTAATAAGTTGAAATTGAAATTGAAAATTTAAAAATTGAAAAAATACTCATTGTATACTGAATATTTTGAGTAGGTACAAATCTTTCAAGAACACAATCCTGGATTTCATCCCCAGGGGGACATAATATCATCAAGATATATTATAGATATCTCATAGAGATCAAGTTGTATTAAAACTCCAATCAAAACGACTTTTAGCAAAATATTTGAACATTTTTTTTATATTTTCCCTGCCGGCAGTTAAAGGTACTACTTTAAGCCATGGCGATTGTGCTAAATGGAACATGAAATGGTTCGTGTCTTTGCTAAGACCTATTTGTACTGTATTTTTGACCGGTCACGCACGCTCGGCGGTAGCAACATGCGTTAAACGGCCGGTTAGGGTTTGCTGTTCAAGCCCCATCTCCGGCCGTTTAATTTATTTTTTAGCCGTTAATTCGAACGAAATTACGGACGTTACACGGACGGAGAGACAATGAAATTTGTATGTTTTTAGGATGTTACCGGTAATTCCTTAAATATCGATTAAAGTAGATTAAATTTTATAGCATTTACAGCAAAAAAATAGCAGTAGCCATAAAACCCGTGATGGAATCCCTAATTATGTCTAACTAGCTGTGTGTAACCCGTCAAAAATAACGGTATTTTTAAATGTCAGTTCCTAAGGAATGAGTATTTATTTCTTTTATTTTAAAAAAATCGTAAAAATAAATTTCCAAAAAAAAACGATTTTTTTTTGGTTAAGGACGTTACACAAAGTTACGGGGATAGACAAACAGACAGAGAGACAAACAGACGGACGGACGGACAGACAGACAACGAATTTTTTATAATTGGGATTAATACGCGAAAACTTTTGTATAAAACAGACGACATTGTTTTGATTTATTTGTCTAACCCAATAACAACCTCAGCAATCAACCTCTCTGTCTACATAATGCGACATTGAACACATTAAATATTTAAAATGGTGACAACGACACAAACAACGTTTAAAAATCGCGTGTCAGTGGAAAGTATCAAGTACAAACAACATATCTTTTAAATTAATTTCCGAATTTCGTGTCATGATTTATTATTCCTACACCGATAAACATAAACTGAATCAGAATAATTTGTACACCTCACACTAGGTATGACGTACATTTCAAACTAGAGAAAGCTTCATTATCCTACGTCTTTTCGAGTTTAATATAAATAATACAATTATAATATTTTATGTGTGAATCTATTTCATTGGTGTTATGAACATGGAAACGATCAAGCTGATGGTTTCCATCTTACTTATGTTTGTGATAACAGTCAACACGTCATTGCTTCCTGAAGATACTGACTTGACGGACAGGATCTCTTCAGCTGGCGCAGCCGTCGTGAGACACGTGGACATGAGAGGAGGCATCAGGATTATGTTTAATCCCAGACTTAAAGACACGGCTACGGCAGCAAATAAACTGATTCGAGATATCAATCTGGCAAAAGTTTTGAAATATCTATGAATTGTTTCAATAATAGTACTCTGATAGGTAAACACTACGAAAACATCGTCGTGTTGGAAAGAAATTCTTCTGATCTCTATGATATCTTAATAAATGCTTGTCTCCAGTTACACAAACATCCAAATAAGGTTGTCATCGCTGTGTTGAATCCAAACTGTGGGGAAATGTGTGTATTCCAAATAGCTGAGTGCAGCTGGAAATTTTCCCTGTTAAAGACATTCATTGTCGCCGTGAACGTGACAACCATTGGGAAAAATTTTAATGTTCTTTCTTACAGACCAAATGAGGAGTTTTGTGAGAGTATCAAAATAGAAAAAATATCCTTAAATAATAATGAGAGTTTGAATTTTGACTTGGATGACCAGAAAAGACTGTCTAATTTCAGAAAGTGCTCTTTGTATATTGGCGTTTACGACCATCCTCTATTTTTTGTGAATGCCACTGGAGGCAATAATTCAAACGTACACGGAATTGTGATATACATGTTAGATGTCTTAGGAAGAGCATTTAATTTTAGCGTAAACTTCGCAAACATACTTACCGAAGATAAAAAAAGTCTCCGTCAATTGCCTTTCACAGATAAAATTATTATGCTTAGTACTCCGGTGATGATGAGAAACAAAGTTTTAGAAAAATTCACTGCGTTCCTTATGATATTACGGACTTTGTTATGATTCTTCCATTACCGAAACCACTGAGCAACGTTTTAAAAATATTTAAACCTTTCAGTCTCAGATTGTGGCTTTTAATCGGACTTTCATACGTATCCGTAAACGTGATCTATATGTATAGAAACAGAGTTAGTTCAAAAATAACTTCTTATCCACTGAATAAAACCACGTCCCTGGATATCCTGGGAATTTTTTTGGGAGTTTCTGTCCCTGTTATATTAGAAGGAAGTGAACGAAGGTGTTTTTCACTATTGGTTTTTACTTTTGCGTTTTTCCTGAGAAGTATTTATTTGGCAGTTCTTTTTAAGTTTATCATTACAAATTTGCACGAAAACCCACCTAGTTCTGTAAGAGAAGTGTTAGAAAGAAATATTCCATTTGGCGGATCTGATAGTTGGAAAATGACCATGGATGTTAGTCTCTCTCGGATGTATGTCTCTTTGGACGACGTTGATGCGAAATTCGTAGATATCCTGAGAGGGGAAGAATTTGCCTTAATTACCCCAAATATACTCCTTAAATATTCATTATTTAGCAAAAACAAAACATTGCAAGACATTCATATTACCAAGAAATCCATTTTGCCTAATTGGCTCGCTTTAATGATTGCCAAAAACTTCCCATTCGCTGAGAAATTCACCTATAAGATACATAGTATGATCGAGTCCGGGCTCATTCTGAAATGGATGACCGATGCTATTTTCTTCAAGAACACAACAAATATACCGCGACGATCTGATCGTTTTACAAATGGAGCACATTCTGGGAAGCATTTCCATACTCTTTGCTGGCTACGTATTGAGTACCGTCTTTTTCGCTATTGAACTTTATTGGTTTAAATTCAATTAACAGAGTATTAAACTAATGAGTGAATGAATAAAATAAATAAGTTAATAAAAAAAACGAGCGAGCTTTACATTAGTTACATATGATGTGTAACATTGCACATCTCACAATTAAAAATATCAATAGAGCAACAACAGAAATTAACATCAAAATTTAAGAAAGCTAATACCCATATAATATTTATTAATTAGTAAATACAAATAAAGATTATGTATGTGCATTTATTTATTATTGAATTTTCCCGCACTAGGTAGGTACCGTATATATCTACATACCTACGCATTTTGTTTAGAAATGTGTTTGGGCAATTACGTGTTTTTATTTATTTTCATAGATTGCGGTAGTGTGCTACCATACATATTGTATGAAAACTTAAATAAGTATTTAAAAATAATCACATAAATAACATAAAATTTGAGAATGTAAATCATTTAGTTATTGGTAATGTGAAAAAAAGTATTTATTGGATAGTTTCGAAGATATAGGCCAAAATATATCAAAGTTACAACATCCACATGCTTGACAACAGACACGTAACATATATACAAAATTTAGAAGGGCTGGCTGTTGGAAGTGTGCGTCTTCGCCATGGTTGCTGGACATTGATTTGTTTATAAACGATGAATTTTTATATACGATTAGATTTGTTTATAAAACGATGATCGTGTGCGCTCTGCGCGCGCATATTGGTCAAATAAAATTGCGCGCACTTCCCCGGCGTCTTATTTCCTGTTACGCATTTCGGTCCTTTTTCACAAAATCATTGCCACAGATTGCAGGAAAGCGAGAGGAAAGATGTTACACATCAAAAATACAAATTATTTCTTAAATTAGTAGACTGTTTCTTCAAAATTATAGCCTCATTCGTTATTTAGAAACTTATATTAATCATATTTATTATACATTGATATATATATATATATAACGATTGACGATTAAGGCTGCGCAGGCATCACTGCAAAAGTGCAAATGCTTATTTCAGCTTTTTTTCGAGAATGTGGGTTTTTATTATACATTTATATCAGAATCTTTATGCTAAATGACAATTTTTTAGAACAATAACTTAGAAAGAATCATGGTTATAAAAAATGGAATGGGTAGGTTATGGGTGGTATTTGAGTGTTAATTATGTTTTTATTATTTATTTTATTATTACGAATCTCTAAGCTCTCCAAAATATCAATTTTCTTCCTTTATTGCAGCTAGTGTTAAACATGTCAAAATGGAGGGTCAATCAATAGGCGCTCAATTTCATCGCAAAGTACTTTGTTGTCACTTTCAGGTCAATTTTAATGATTCGAAAGCATCAATATTACGTATTTTTTCGAAATTGAATCAATATTACGCTATACACGAATCGTAATAATTATAATTACGATTATTTTTAGATAATAATAGATTTTAATAAAATATTTTATGAATTAGGATACGTATTTTGTTTTATTACTCCCTTTCCTCGTAGCGTCTGCTTTTCTGCCGAAAAAATTTTGGTTCGATTTTTAACCCTTTTCTCGTGATCCAATCGAGCTGAACCTTTGCAGGTAGACTCGTGGCGACGATAAAAATGATCTAACAAATTTTCGTTTCATTTTTTTTTAATAGAGATGCGAACACGGAATACGTGTCACATCAATATTCTAACTATTTTCAAACTAAGCTAAACGCTTGTGTAATGAAAATAGGACTAACTTGCTAGTCTGGAGTGAGGTTCAAACCCGCGACCTTTGGATCACGAGGCGAGTGTCCTAACCACAAGACCACCAAAAATTAATAATTTAATAATAATTTTGGATTTTCGAAATTTTAACGTTTTTTTCAAATTGATAACCATTCAAATGAGACGTGGAGAAGGCGCGAAACCTGTTTCAACTAGTCTGACTCGAGCCATGCGTTCGATCAGACGGTTTCGCCGACGCCGTGCCCCCCTATATAAATTATTACGTTTTCAATATTCTATAAGTTTTAAGGATAATAATGTACATGGAATAGATTTTCCACATGAACTTAAAGCAGAATGATAGAATATCAAATTGGAAACAATATAAATGAGTAAGGCAGTATAATAAAAACTTGGTTTTTATGGGTAAGTTTTTTTTTTTAAATGAAATCGTAACATGTGACACATACTTACAGAGCCCTGATGCTATTTTACGGGCCCTCATTCGTAGCAAGGAGCACTACATCTGGAGGTCATTTCCTTACCACCTTACTTTCTATGCATTGGTGAACACCACTACACACCTATAAAAATTTTTTTTGGTTACAAATGGTTTTTGCGATTACTGTTAATAATACTTTAAATTATTATACAAAAGCAGTCCTCCTCAGGGAGCTCAGGCTCCAATCTACATTAAACCATTAAACACTAGGATTATTTTTTAAATACAATATTAATTTCATATTAATCGTCTGGTTTGCATTTAATGGGGTAATATGCCTATGTTAACGACTTTTTGGCTGATGTTTCAGAATCCATTGCAGGGTCCATCATCAGGGCTGATGTATTAACATAAACACATCAGCCCTGATGTTGGACCCTGCAATGGGATCTGAATAATCGGTCAGAAAAGTGGTAAAAATAGAATTTAAACTTAGAACAATTTTAATAGTAATCGTATCTATGGTCTAAATAAACCATCTGCAATCCGTGATGATTAATACAAAATTCAATAATAATAATAAAATAATGTTTGTAAAAGTGGCATTAGCTCTTTTAATAGTTTTTTGTAGAACTTTCTATTTGATTTTGAGGGCCAGGACGAGGTTGTTCCCAAGTATTGAAGGTTAGGCATCAGTCAGTTATTCTGCTTTGCGTGTAAAATACAATAGATAGCGAATGACAGCTGGCCTCGCGTTTCACTCAGTACTGTCCTTAACGCGAATTTCAAGATATAAATTTAATACGTGTATACGTACCACAAATGACGTAGTTGCCGTTTTGTTCGGTGTATTAAAAGATTTCTCTGCACGAATATATTTAAAACAATAAAGATCCGCGTTAAATTAATGTCAGATAAAAAAATTCTTTGAACAAGAAAAAAAACTTAGTGATGACCTATTTATTATCAGTAAAAAAATATTTATTTTAGTAATCTCATCACACAATCAACGCATTGAAAGAAATAAAATATTGGTGTATATTTAAATTTTAAAAAATTCCAAAAAAATTTAACGAAAAAAAATCAAATAAGCGTATAATTTAATCAGCCCAATGTGATTTAGAAATATCTGTTTGTAGTTGTAGCTATTGATTTCGGAATATGTTAATGTGAATATTTAATAAAAAAATACATAAAAAAGCTCGAACATGTCATGATGAGCTGTCCATACATATTATACATATTCATGTTTGCAATTATCATCCACTGAACTATCCAAGTAAATGAAAAGAATTCTGTATTTTTAATATTGTCGCCGCCTAAAGTGTAACACGCACCTTTATTATGTTCCTTTATTGTCGAGACATTATTGATATTATTTTATTTCGCAATGTTCCTTATATACATTTCCATGATATTTATGCGCGTTGTAATGATCAAACCATCCATAGTTCTTGAAGGTAATGATTTGACAGATAAAATTTCATCAGCTGGATCTGAAGTAATAACACATGCAGAAATGACAGAAAGCATCAGGATCGTGTTCAATCCAGGGGACGAAGATATCGTGACGACAGCTAATAAACTGATCCGAGCCATTTCGTCTCAGCGTGGCAGAAGCTTTGAAATATCTCCCAAGTGTTCAAACAATAGCATTCAGTTGAGCACGTATCACCAGAATATAGTCGTGTTGACCAAGGATTCTGCAGATCTTTATAAAGTTTTAGCAAATGCATGTCTTGAGTTGCACAAACACCCAAAAAAAGTTGTCATCGCAGTGTTGAATCCAAATTGTGGGAACAAATGTGTAGTCCAAATAGTCGAGACCAGTTGGAGATTCTCTCTGTTGAATACTTTCATAGTTGCCGTGAACGCGACAACTCAAAGAAGAGACTTCAACGTCTTTACTTATATGCCATACGTCGACTCTTGTGACGGTATTGAAGTAGAAAGAGTATTTATATATGCTAATGAAACAATGAATCGTGAGAAGAAACAAAATATAAATTTTCTAAATTGCTCTCTGAATATTGGTGCATATCACAAACCTCCATTTACTTTCATGTACAACAATGTCGAAAATCGTTCACTCGTTCACGGCATTAATATTAAAATTGTAGAAGTCCTAGAAAAAGCATTCAACTTTAGCGCAGATATTAAAGCTTTAACTGACAAAGTAGATGGTGTGCTCGCTATAGAGCCCTTCGCAAAGAAAATAATCATGATGATCACTCCTATGGTATGGACGGATGAACGGTTAAAAATGATGCTGGTAGTTCCTTACGAAACACATGGGTTTATTATGATCCTGCCGCTACCTAAACTGCTCGATAATTTCAGGAAAATATTCATGCCTTTTAATCTCAAGCTATGGCTTGTGACAGGATTATCGTGTGTGACTATAAGCCTAATCAATATATATATATAAAGAAACCCGTGTTTCCCTATCCGCCAAGTTTTCTTCACAACCGGATACTACCACCCCCTGGTGGTTATAGTGGTGGATAGCCCTTAGTGTCCCATTTAAAATGTGCGAGTTTGGTGGGGGTGGCTGAGCGTGGGTGGGAGTGGGTGACGAAAATGTGCATTCTAGCACATTGTTTTGTTATGGGAAGGCCACAAATACTTCAGATTGTTGCAGAATGGGCCCGCCGACTGTGTCGGTAAGTCTAGAAGGTTCCGGAAAAATCCGCTCCAGGAAGTTCTGGAAGGAGAACGTTCTAGAAAATTCCCAAAAGTTCTATAAGGTTCCAAACTAAGTGGCGAAGTGTGCCGGTGAGTCAATAATATTTCAGAATGTCCATTAAAGCTAGAAAGTTCTGAAAGGGGAGTGTTCTAGAAGATTCCCGAAAATTCTATAAGGCTCCAAACTACGAGGTGAGTCGAGAAGGTTCCAGAACGTTTGATAAAGGTCTATAAAATTCTGATGGCGGAGTGTGTCTGTGATTCTATAAGGTTCCAGACTGTTCGATAAAGTTCGAGAATGTTCTGGATGAAGAACGATCTAGAAGATTGACGAAAGTTCTACAACTTTCCAAACAGTATGGCGGAGTGTGTCTGTGAGTCTAGAAGGTTCCAGAATGTTCGATAAAGCTCTGGAAAGTTCTGGAAGAAGAACGTTCTTGAAGATTATTAAAGGTTCTATAAGGTTCCTAAGTGAGTAGCGGAGTGTGTCGGTGTGTCCAGAAGGTTCCAGAACGTTCACGAAGGTTTTCAAATGCTTTACAAGTTTCTGGAAGCAGAATGTTCAAGAACATTCTATAAGGTTCCAAACTGAATGGCGGAGTGTGCCGGTGAGCCTAGATGATTCTAGAATGTTCGATAATGCTTTAGAAAATTCTGGAAGGAAAAGGTTCTAGAAGATTCCCGAAAGTTCTATTAGTTTCTAAATTGAGTGCGGAGTGTGTAAGCAAGACTAGAAGATTCCAGAACGTTCGATAAAGCTCTAGAAAGTTCTGGAAGGAGAACGTTCTAGAAGATTAACGAAAGATGGAGTGTATCTGTGACTCTATAAGGTTTCAGAACGTTTGATAAAGTTCTAGAATGTTCTGGAAGGGGAAGATTGTAGAAGATTCTTTATTTTTCTAAAAAATGTTCTCTTACGTTCCAAATGGTGCGGCGGAGAGTGACTGTGAGTCTAGAAGGTTCCAGAACGTTCATGAAGATTCTCGAATGCTTTAGAAGATTCTAGAAAGACAAAGTTTAAAAAGGTTTTATAAGGTTCCAAACCGAGTGGTTGAGTTCATCGGTGAGTCTAGAAGTTTCCAGAAGATTAAGAGAAGGTTCCAGAATGCTCTAGAAAGTTCTGGATGGAGAAAGTTTCAGAAAGTTCTATAAGGTTCCAAACTGAGTTGCAGAATGTGTCAGCGAGTTTTAAAGGTTCCGGAAAGTTCTAGAGGGTTCGAGAATGCTCTAAAAAGTTCTGGAAGGAGAAAGTTCTACAAGCTATCAGAGAGATCTATAAGGTTCCTAACTGAGTGGGGGAGTGCGTCGGTGGGTCTAGAGATTCCAGAAAGAATTATAATTCTTTAGAAGGTTCTGGAAAGGGAAAGTTCTAGAAGATTCCAGGAAGTTCTATAAGATTTCGGAATGCTCTAGAAAGTTTTGGAAAGTTCTCTCTAGAGTGTTATGATTGTGCGTTAAAATATCTGTTGATATTTTGGCAAAGCGAAGACGGTCCAGCAAGGCAATCCAATGACAGGTGCCGAAACCAGCAAAAAAGAGACGTCAACACAATTCTATGCTTACCGAAATATGGTCCCGAGCGAAGCCGGGCCAACCAGCTAGTATATTTATATAGAAACAGAGTCGATTCGAAAATAAATAAAAAACAACATAATAAGGTGACATCTTTGGAAGTTGTGGGAATGTTGTTGGGTAACAGTGTTGCTGTAGTATTCGGGGGAAGAGCGCTCAGGACTATTTCTCTATTTATCTTTACTTTTACATTTTTTGTGAGAAACTTTTATTTGGCAGGACTGTTTAAAGCAATCGTTACAGACCTGCACGAAAACCGCCCAACTTCTTTAAGAGACGTTATCGATATGAAAATTCCCTTTGGTGGCTCGTTTATGTGGAAATATGTTATTGATATCAACATTTCTGACAAATATGTTTCCTTGCAATTACCTGATAATACTCTCAAAGTACAAAATATAACTAGAGGTGAAGAATTTGCCTTATTATACATTGATATGTTACTAAGTTATGAGCTATTCACGTACAGTAAAACGATGAACGATATACACATCATAAAGGATTCTTTTCCCATGGGATTTTTAGGCATGACGATCACCACAAACTTTCAACACGCGGATAGTTGTCAGAGTCTGGGCTGATTTTGAAATGGTTGACTGACGATAATAGGCTCTACTCAAAAATCCAATACACCTATCGCGATGATCTGATTGTCCTACAAATGGAACACATTATAGGAAGTATTTATATACTCATTGGTGGATACGCTTTGAGCACAATCGTTGTTATTATAGAGATTTGTTGGTCAAAATTAACATAATTTATTAAATTCAATATCTAAAAAAGAATATTATTGAAAAATTGTTTTAAAATAAATAATCATTTATAAAACAATTCTACATTATTTGTTTCAATTTTCCTTTGTTCTCTATAATCAACTACATCAACTGACATTAATTTGTTTTAATTAACAGCAAAAGATTTTCAGCCGGAAAGTTAGTTCAAAAGTTAAAAAACACTTTGTTAAAAAACAAAAGTTTTTTGAATTATCGAAGTGTTTCGAGGCCATTGATCCCTTTTCAGTATGCAAAGTTTACTTAAAATTAAAATTGTAAGTACAGTCATTATCAAAAACCAAAAATGTATATATTGGAGTTGAGTTACTAAGAACCAGTAGGTACGTGTTTCTTCCAAAATATTTCATTCCTAAGCTAATTTTTTAAATAATCTTCAATATTCATGTGACAAAAAGTGGAAGAACTTCAGAATAAGTTGGAAATGTAATATTTACCACATTTCGAAGTTTACAATCAAAACAATCCAGGGAAAGTTTTTGATGGGTATCATGCCAGGGAACGCGCAGCATTTATGCGTAAAAAGAGTAACAGCTTTTATATTTAAATTTATATTTATATTGTGTCGGACAAGAAAAAACCGGTGGCCCTCAATCGGGCCTTTTTTACCAATCTCCATATGTTGGCACTGATGAACATTTTATTAAAGAAAAAAGTGATTTTTTTGTATTTTGATTTTTTAGAATTAATTATTGCATTTTTTATCACATGAATTGTGAGCGCGAGCGCGCAGATGGGCAAGAATAAATAAAACCCTTTGGGTATGCCTAGCGCGCTCGACGCATTTTTTATTAAAAATAACCGAAGTTATTTATTGTAATTTTTGTGTGTATGTTTTTTAAAGTTTATTTTTGACATCACTGGGAGGTCGTTATCGGATTAATTTTGTTGTTAAAAATGTTTTTGTGTATGTTGTAAGCGATGTAAGAAGAAATCGCGGCGGCATGATTTGATTCTTGAAAAAGATTTTAATCTTCCCAAATCGTAATATTGGGCGACTGCAGTACGGTATCGCCACAGTCCGGGGGCATCGGTTTTACCCTCTAGCGACGTTGTAAATTCGGGTGTACATATTATCGCGTGGAACGCTCGCAGTGTCCGTGATAAGGTCGATGAGCTGGTGGCCAGCCTCAACCAAGCTGATGTCGATATTGTGCTACTTTCGGAAACGTGGTTAAAACCTAACAAACCACCCTTCAAAGTCCCTGGCTTTGATGTATACCTAAATGATCGCGAACTCGGTCCCGCCGGGGGAACGGCAATTTTAATTAAAAGCACTATACCGCATACGCGGTTACCTACACCACCTTTAAAATCAATTGAAGCCACAATTATTAAATTAAACATAGGTGGCCGTGACCACATAATGATCGCCGCATACAACTCACATGCCATTTCGACCGCTGACATTGATACACTCATGGCTATCGGCCCTACAGTGGTCATAGCCGGCGACTTCAATGCAAAACATTCACATTGGAACTGTCAGCGATCGAATCCAAATGGCAAAAAACTATACACCCATATGGAGACACGTGATTATGCCGTCCTCGCCCCGGACAAACCAACGTTCTATTCACAATGTAAATTTCCAAGCACACTCGATATAGTTTTGACCAAAAACGCATCCTTTCTGTCGGAACCTGTCACCGGGGACGACCTCTCGTCGGATCACCTCCCGATTTACTTTCGGGTGGATGGTGCGGCGAAGAGGGAGCCCCGATTACAATACAACTACAAGGACGCCGATTGGTCAACCTATAAAGAATTCATAAATCACTACATTTATTTATCCACAAATGCCTACAACCACCCTCACGAGATTGCCGATGCAATAGATTTACTGACTGCAATTATTCAAGGAGCTCGCGACACAATTATTCCGGCCAAAGTAGTCCAGCCGTACACTACACCACTCACACCTGAAATAAAAAAACTCATCACAGACAAAAATAATGCACGCCGACACTATCATCGCACTCGCGATAGACACTACAAAACTCTTACCAACTCACTACAGCGAGAAATTAAAATTCAAATCAAACAACTGCGTAATGATTTCTGGGAACAAAAATTGGAAAAACTCGAGCCTGGTGATAACTCCCTATGGAGAATGACCAGAGCTTTGAGGCGCGCTAAAACAGTCATTCCACCACTCATCAAACCGGGGTGCTCACAGCCTGCACTTTCTAATGTAGAAAAAGCCGACGCCTTGGCGGACGGCTTTGAAAGCACTTACAAGGTGACACAAGGGATCGGCGATCCCGACACTGAAAAACTAGTGTCCGACACGCTTCGGGAATTCGGTGCGGCCCCGCCCACCGAAGATGAAATTGATGAAATTAAATTCACCACCCCCGCAGAAATCAAACGTATCATAAAAAGACTTAAACCGTTCAAAGCCCCGGGCCTGGACGGCATAAATAATATACTTCTCAAACATCTACCACAGCGAGCCATAGTAGTACTCACAAAAATTTTTAACGGATGCCTGCTCCTCGGAATTTTTCCGGAGCACTGGAAAATTGCAAATGTCCTCCCTTTTACAAAACCGAATAAAGATCCCACCAACCCTATAAATTACCGCCCCATCAGTCTCCTTTCGACCATCAGTAAATTACTTGAAAAAATTATCCTGACTCGCCTGGTAGCATACACACACACAAAAAATATTCTCCCGGACGACCAGTTCGGGTTCAGAATGAGGCACAGTACGACACAGCAACTGGTTAGAGTAATCGAGCAGGTGTCAACGGGCTTCAATTGGAAAAAGTGCACTTCTATGGCACTTCTAGACCTCGCGAAGGCCTTTGACACCGTCTGGATTGACGGGCTGATTTTTAAAATGATCTCGATCGGCGTGCCACGGTACCTAATCGAGATCATTAAATCATATCTTTCAGGCAGAAAGTTTACAGTCTCAGTGAAAGGTGAATTTTCTTCCACAAGACAAATACCGATGGGGGTGCCCCAGGGCAGCCTGCTCGGTCCGCATTTATTTAACATTTTTACTCACGACATTCCCTCTTTACAGAACTGCACGCGTGCCATCTTCGCAGACGACACAGCGCTACTCTCCACCTCCCGAAGTCCCGACCTGGCCTCCAGACAGCTCCAGGGTGCACTAACCCAAATGGTGGCATACTACCGCCAATGGAAGCTAAAGCTAAACGAGGACAAGACGGAGACCATACTCTTCTCTCACTACTCCAGACCACCTCCACGAGTAAAAATACTCGTGAACGAAAGCGAGATCGAGTGGTCGAAAGAGGTTAAATACCTCGGCCTGACGCTCGATTCTCGCCTTACTTGGAATTCTCACATTAAAAACACCCGGCATAAAGCGAACCGAGCCATCGGCTCGCTTCGCTCTATATTCAACAGGACCGGCGCACTTTCCATCAAAAACAAAAACACTATACAATTCCATGATTTTACCTACCATCACATACGCTGCACCTGCCTTCAGCAGCATACAAGACACCAAATACGAAAAACTACAAGTCATACAAAACAAATCACTTAAAATCATATACAACACATCACCCAGAACAAATATTAAAAAGATGCACCATCAGCACAAGGTGGACACAATTAAACAATGCTTCCACAAATTATCAGACAATTTCCACAAATCATGCACTTTTCCATTACAAGAAAATTCACTAATCCGTAATCTCGGTTCATATGAACACGATATTAGTCTTCTGCCTTTCAGATACCGATACAGACTGCCCCGTCATTACTTCATGAAGCAACAAAATGCGCTCGATCCTCCGGAGCGAGCGCATCAAGGCTGACAGCATCGACTTGTACACCGAAATTATGATCTGTAAATAAATAAATATTATTTAAGTCGTAGTTGAATTTTTTATTATAGTTACTATTAATTTATAATAAGGCGGCACTATACATAAAGTGTCGCGCCTAGTTAATTTCACCTTTTTAAATATCACGTAAAATGTTTAGTGGGTTTTTTATTAAAATTTTTTTACCCTTTCGAATTCATGTAAAATATAAAACATACGATGTTTATTACAATAAGTAGTTAGCAAAAGTGTCAAAGTTATAGAACTGACGCACTTGTAGAAGTAGAACTAGGCGGTCTAGCCGCATGTAAAGTACTCAGAGTATCGTAGACTCTAAGGAATCGAAAATCCCAGAATTCAGTTCTGCTCCTGCGTTCACCTCCAGATCTACTTGCGACTTTCTCTTCTTCTCTACTCGACTCCTGCTTCAGCCTTTGGACCGCTCTAAGATTCTCAGCGAATTTTTATACGATCTCGCTTTCGTCTGAGAATCTGCGATATCGGTGCCATCAGGTTGACCTGACCGTAAGGCGGTGGAATCACCCCATATTTTTGCGCGTTCCCGTCCGGAACATATATATTTGTAAAAAAAGGGTCTGAAAACAAATTAATGAAGGCGTGCGTTAACGTTAACAAATTAGCAAAGAAAACAAATGTAAAAATTAAAAAACGACTTATTATGTGCTGAAATATTTTTAATAAAGGAAATTTATTTAGAAAAGAAGTTTAAATTTGGAGATCAGTGACTTAAGACAGCAGTTTTAGAGTTTGAAAATGATGAACAGCCAAATTCATATTTAATCTCGATTTTTTTTAGTGTGAATTTTGTGTTTCAAATTATTTTAATTTGAAATATAAAAATATGATTTTATATTATTTTTCTTTCGATCTAAAATAAAAATAAAGTTGTAAAAGTTCTGATCTTTTTACAAATAATAAATCGAAAGCAAATCAGTAATATTTTTAATATTTTTTTTTTGTGTATGTTTATTACACTGGGGAGAAGTTTTTCTTCCAAAATATTTATTTCCTAAGCTTAATTTTAAAATTTCAACTCTTTTCTAAGAATTTGGCAAATGCTGTACATAATAAAGATGTCTTCGAAATTGATTCTGTTCTTATATTATGTACCTACTTGTTTATTTATTGATAAAAATTTTGTTTCTATTATTTATGCGAGTAGGAACTTGCAAATATTAATTTTATTTTTGAAAATTTTTTAATGTACAAGTGTTTGGAACACACATGACATGTGTGTTTTTATATTTTGTTTAAAAAAATAAACTTCAAACGGCTATAAAGAGGGGAGATTTTTGAAAAAAGAATCAAATTTTAGAAAGAGTTTTCGAGATAGATACGGAGCGTCGTGTTCGTTTTAGATATTCTTTTGCTTGGAAGGCTCTGGAAGAAAAAAATTCTCTTTAGCTATGCATTATCAAATTTCTTCGTGTTTTCAATTAAAATTAATGTATTTCTAACGATAAAATCACCAGTGAAAGTGAAATTTTAAAAGCTTTGTTTACTTTTGTGAATTCTTCCGTAACATTTGAAAGAGATAAACACCATTTCCAGCTATAGTCAGTTTACTTTTTTTTGCTCTGGAAAGTTTGTATCAATTTCCTTTATTGTAATCTTTCGATTCATAGATTTTTGCGTTTTTCACCAATCAAAAAATCCGTTTTTGTAAAACTCTTTGATTTAAAGAAACAATTACTTAAAACCAAGTTGATACAACCGGCCCTTTACCATTTATATTTGGTATTATTAACTGTCATGAATCGCGGAAAGAAAATACAGTTATCCTTTTTTGAATATATAATAATTGAAATACGTTATTTCTCTACTGTAATACGCATTTAGATTAATCATAATATATGTATGATGTTTTGTATACTCAAGTAAAATGGTAAAAAGTAATTTGCTAATATCTAGACCTCTTAAATTGTTATTTAAAAAAATATATAACTGCTTGTTCAAGAATTTGACAATTTTGAGGGTGGATACATTGTAATATCCATAAACTGGGATAACGAGATCCGAAATTATTTCGGATCACGAATTCTTTCTGGTGAACGTATTTTATGGTAACATAAATGTATAGGTTATTAGACTCGTTAGATGTTTAAATTACGTATCATTGTGCAATTGTTTCCAACACTGCTCCTATACAAGAATTTGAAGTTATTACGATACACAACGGGGTCCTTCATTCATCAGACGAATTATGTGCCAATTCAACGACGTATTACGAATAGTATATATTGTATTTATTTAGATTTAGTCGCATTTATTATTTCTAGTAAGAGTTTTAGTATTGATGCCAGGCTCCATTATGAGGCGGAAATAGTTCATATTCATAGCCCGACTATAATAGGTATTTTTGCCGCGTAAGAGGTAGCACTTTTAGAAGTATAACTGTGTTTTATGTTTCGTCCCGGACGGACAGGACGGTATAGCTGTGGTTATTTAGGTTATACACTTAGTAAATGCAAAGGGCATTAGATATTATCAATTTCGTATGCGAACCCAAGATGTTAGAAATATTTTAGTTAATATAATTTCATTGAATATTTGCTGCAGAATAATATTTTATAAGAGGTTCATAGCTACTTGTCAACGGACGATCTTATAAACGTAGTATATATTGAAATCAAAAATCTACGTCTTTTCTGGGTGGCGGGACTCAAACATACTTGTAATTATAATTACCTTTCGATATATTGCTACGCCTTTTACTCGGTTAACCCAGTTTGGGCGAAGTGGGAAGATTAGGTCCCCCACATCAATATTTATCCCGATAACTCGGTAATTAATTGAACAATTAAGCCAATACTTCGTGTAATCTTAAATTAAAAGTTTTAAAATACATTTTTGAAAATTTTAAAATGAAAACTAAGAATTTACGGTAAAAATGTAAATATTAGAATTCAATACTATACCGAAGTGTATAGGTACCGGGTATTACATTTTGTATCGCTTGCGCTCATACATTAAAGACCCTTGGACCAAATGCGTGAGAACGAGACAACAATACCAACTCTGTTTCTCGAAATTCGGCGTATTCGCCGGCCACGGGAACTCATGTCAGCACTTGTTAAGGAGCCTGTACACATTGGCCGAGGTTGGCCCAAAGTAAGGTTGGCCCAATGTGTACAGGGCGTTTTGGCCGTGCGTAGAGACGTTTGCCAAACTTGGCTTGGTAGTCGGTTTTTCGAGCACACATCAAAAGAAAGAGGCGTGGCTCAAGTTGTCAACTTTTTTTAGGGTTGTCAACTTTTTTTACAAGAAATAAAGTATATTTAAGTCTGAGAAGAATATTAAGCAGTATTTTAGAAAAATGAACAGTATTTTATTTGTTTAATGTATTAAATACATATTTTTTAGAGCTTCTCGCACAACTTATTAATTTACACTCTTTTTAAAAACTTCATACGCCTCACCACAATTATAACTAAAATTAAAATAAATGAGGAGCACATTTTTTATTAAATTAATATTTGCTCTATTTCTATCCTCCCGCCACTTTGCATTCATTACTGAAAAAATTCTTTCAGTAAATGCTGAGGTGGCGGGAACAGAAAGTAGATATGAGACAATTTTAGTAATATTTTTAAATTCTTCTGAGTTGTTTACTAATAAATGGCTCCACTTTTGGCCAGTACTCATTTCAAGAAAATCTTTGTCTTCTGATACTTTTTTATAAATTACTTTGAAATTTGTTAATTCTGTATACAAATCATTCATACTAATATTTCTGTGAGCGTTTCAGTCTGAATAATTTTGATGCTGAAAACAGTATTTTGTATATTTTATTTTTGTTCAACAGTAAAAAGTATAATGTAGTAAAAAACAATATGATACTAATTTTAACAGTATAGTTGGCAACCCTAGGCTCAGCCGGCAACGCGCAACGCGCTTCGATCATTGCGAGGTTCGCCGACACCGACGTTGGCTAATGTGTAATCGCTGTCCGCCATTTTGCAAGTTTGACGCTCTGCCGAGGTTCCCGGACCGTATACACATTGGCTGAGATGACCCAAAATGACATTGGCCCAATGTGTACAGGGGTTTTTTTGCGCAACTCAGCGAGGTTTGGCCAAACTTGGTTCATATCCATCGTTTGTCGGTATTTGAATAAACTTCAAAGAAAGCATGAGTCATTAAGCTATCGTGGAGCAATGAAAAGTTAGTTGTATGGACAGAAATTAATTATGTGTACAATGAATGAGTTTTATAATTCATATAATTTATTTCAACAACGTTATTTAGTCATAACCAAAATAATTACTATTTTTTTTTATTTATTTCGTCAAACCGATTGAAAATAATATACATGAATTATTTTATATTTTAAATATATACGGCTATAAAGGTTTTTACTTTAAAAATTGTACAAAATGGATAAATAATATTTTCAGAAATATTTATTATATTCAACTAGCTGTAATCCATCAAAAATGACAATACTTTTACATGTTTTTCCTAAGGAATAAGTTTTTATTTATTTATATAAAAAAGGAAAGAAAGAAAAAAATACTACTTACTTACTTACCATCACGCCGTTTCCCCCTTGGGGGTAGGAAGAGAGGATAGAGCGCCATACTCTTCTGTCCTGACATACAACTCTCGCCTCATCCACATTCATACATCTTCGCATGCAAGCTCGCCGGTTGTTGAGGCTTCTAACGGGACCATCTTTCAGTATCTGGTTAATCTGGTCATGCCACGTATTCCGCGGTCCTGTCTTTCTGGCGCCATCTACATAATATCTTTCTATACATAGCATATATATCTTTCTTACGATTCTTTCCTCATTCATTCGCTCAACATGCCCAAACGATCTGAGCGATCCTTTTTTAATTCTATTATTTATGCTACGTTTAGCTTTACATTAATTTCATCATAAATGGATTTGCCACACCTATGTCTGACGGATCCCATCTTCACTGTATTCAATTTACTTTCGTTCCTCTCCTGCCAGCTCCAGGCTTCACTTCTATACAACAGTGACGGTATCAGAATTCCATTACTTACCACTAGTTTTGCCTCAGTATACATATTTCTATTAGAAACTATTGCGTTCAAAGCACTACATATATAATAATAAATTCAAAGCACTACATATATAAGAATAAAAGATACTACATATGAATAATAAGAATATTTCGTCGCTGTATATATAATTAATCTTATGTGACGTTTTAGTACATTCTGAGATAAACGAATAAAACTGTTTTAAAAAATAATTGCACAGACTAGATTTATAAAAAATATTTTAAATAATTACTAGGCAGACTTTCCAGATAAACGGCAATGTTTTTATTAGTATATCTCCATTATTTATATGAAAAATGTACTAAACGGCAAAAAACGAAAAGAAAAAATTATAAAAATTTTTACGTAAAAAAGAGAATGGAAAAAATTATGTAAAAATTTCTAGGGAAAAAAAGAAAAAAAAATTACGTTAAAAAAATTAAATAAATTTACGTAAAAAATTACGTACAAAAGGAAAAAAATACGTAAAAAATGTATCCACTAGCAGAAAATGATTTTATTATTATTGTTGGTAATATGTTATTACGTCAGCCGCTTCGCGGCTATTTGTTCTGGCAAATTTCCACTTTTAATTACGGGTAGTTTAGATATAATGAAGATAAAGTATTTATTCAGTATTTCTATAAAAATGTAATTAAAATTTCAACAAACAAAATATTCTCGACCGTAAAAAAAAAACTCGATCCTGCTAGGATTCGAACCTGGAATCTTCAGATCCGCAGTCAGACGCGTTATCCGCTGGGCCACACATCACAACGGGAACCGTGGCAAAATTATTGTATACAAAGTGAAATCAGCGTATTTATAATATAGATATATATATGTATACACGTATAAAGTCGAATAGCATACGTAATCCATCGCCAAAAAAAGTGATACAAAAAACACTGTTTTGGGTCGCACGGTGGGAGAAATAGGCGTAAACGATGAAACAGGGCCGTACTCTGTCAAACTGTATTTGTTTAATGAATGTTAATGTTTTATAGAAAAAAAAACGTGTTATTTTTAATGAGAAAGTACTGCTGAAATTACTTATTATAATCGTAGATGCGGAATTTATTTAAATGTTATATAAATCATTGAATTATAAATACATAATATGTACCTGTGATATGAAAAAACTTGCTAGCGTTCTGAAACAAGGCTTGAACCAAAAATCTGCAGACCAAACGTCATGACCACTAGACTACCTAGTGCATCAAATAAATAAATTATTATGTTAGTATTTACGTAGCTATTTAGTACGTTAATGTATTTTATACAATAATATTTGTTGTCTTTAATAGTGATGTTTATACATTTATTATATAATAGTGGAATAACGGGTTATTTAGAAGAAATACGTTATGACCGCCATAAAAGGCATTAATGTTTGTATTTTTTTATAATTTATAATTTTTCATTAATTTTTATTTTTAAACAATCATAATTTTATTTTTAAAACAAATCTACTATATTTAGATGTTTTTACATAAAATATAAAAAATCTAAATATCCAAAAAAAACGGTCGATAATTTGCATGATAATGATTTTTGGCTATATCTAAAAAATAAAAAATTTAATCTTTATTTTCAACACAAATTGGTTTCTTAAAGCAATCATGGCGCTGCACTATTACTAAATAATCGACTTGCATACTTTAATTTAATTTTTGATTATGAAATTTAATATGTTGCCGCCGCAATTTGTTACCGAAATGCATGTTTTCTTTTTCTTAAAGAGAGTTTACTTTTCCAGAAAATTCCAATTGATTTCATTATTTTCGTTTTCTATGATAACTTTTTTACTCTTAAAACAATTTCTTATTAATTTTAACATATGATATGCGTCCACAGAAATTACAATTCTTGTTTTGTAGATGGATGCTTAAAAGTTGGCTTTAAATTATCATAGTCAAATGAGCATCCTAGAATTTTTGCCATTGATATGTTAACGGGACAGCCATTAAAAGTTAATGAAACTACTTTTACGCCAGCTGCATGAACTTTTTCTAAACATCGATTTATCAAAGATGCACGCTATTGACCGTTAGTTCCTTCCACTTAAAATATGCTAATGGGAGTTTGAAATTCGAATTTATGGCAGTCAAAAAAAAACACTAAAGCATCTTTTGCTACCGCAAGATCATCATCGTTGATATCGGTACCCATATCTACGTACCCGTAATAATTTTCTCCGTCATATTCGATGTGCTTTCTGATAGCCATTTCATCGAGCGCTAAGTTCGCAACAATTTTATATTCAGTGGAAGAAGATTTTAATCTAAGAGCATCGAAAGCTTCAGAAATAAATCCCGGGTTACCGTTTATACTTTGGTACCACCTTTTAATGGACTGTTCCTGGCTCTACCCCAAAAAATTCCAAGAAATTCAAAGAAGAACCACAAAAGTTGATATTTTGCCGTGCGAAGTTCTATGTTGTATTGCTAAACTGACTAAAGTTGACAGAAGTTATTTAGTAATTGAGCTGAAACAGTTTGTAGACCAATATGAGACTTTCATAAAGACTGAATGGGATGAAAATGACAAAAATGAACAAGATAAGCCAAAGCTGAATCATGATGTAGAAAAGAGTGAGGATTATAAATTAGAATTGCAAGAAAATAATTATGTTCACTATTTAGTGAAAAAAAGTGTTTTAGATGTTTAGCGTGCGCTTTTATGTTGTTTCTGAATTATCTCAATCAGGGCTCTTTACTAATCTTTATATAGCTTATAAGTTTATATTAACCAATCCCTAAGAATGTTCTTAGGTTTCCACGGCCACTCAGAATCTTCTGGTTTGTGTCTTCTGGGGTACTATGCCGTATACACATTAGCCCTGATGATGGACCCTGCAATGGGATCCGAAACATCGGCCAGAAGACACAAACCAGAAAATAACTCTTCCTTGTTACTTTTGAGCAAATCTTTTCGAAATAAAAAATAATAAAAAATAGGCTTAGATCAACTTTGAATCAGGAGTTAATGTCTAATCTTTTGTTTATAAATATAATTAAGTATTAATTTAAGTAAGAATTTAATTATCGATGAAGTGGCAATTTAATTTTCGTTATCGATGAACTTAAGAAAAAAATGATGGTTTAGTGCAGGTACTAAAGGATAAATTAATGTTTTAAAGAGCTTAATATTAATCCTTGAATGAATAGCGTGATTATTTCCAGTATACATAGTATTTGTCAATTACATATTTAACTTATACCTTTGATATAGATATAAAATAGGCCTACTTGCAGCTACGGCTTTGAAGCCACGTATTTGAAATTGCTTGCACATAGCCCCCTGACCCACGTTAAGTAGCTCAATCAATGTATGTGAAAATTATAAGATGGCCGATAGATTCCTGCCTATGTTAAATGTTCAAACAATCATGACCTAATATCAATAGTTATGGAGATATGCAGTATCAAAGATTGCATTTTTTTTTCAATATTTCTGACTTATTTTTTGCAAAAATTTGAACTATCATTACAGTAACTTATATCGATTATGAAAAATTTATTTGTTTCAATAAAACTTAAATAAAACGATAAAAACCTCGAAAAATAACATTTTTTCCAATTTTCGCAAGGTTTTTATCATTGTATTCGACTTGTATTAAAGCGAATAAATTTTTCATAATCTACATAAGTTACTGTAATGATAGTTCATGACAGTTCAACTTTAAAAAAAATGCAAACTTTGATATTGCACAGCTCCATAAAATGCAGGGGCCCCTTCACTAGTTCTCGCCGAGGGCCCCCAAGAGTGCCAGTGCGCCCCTGTCGCTCTCGCCAAAGCGAGGTTGGCCGATACGTTGGCTAATGTGTAATCGCTGTCCGCCATTTTGCGAGGTTGGACGAGACGTTGGTCTGCCGAGGTTGGGCCAATGTGTGCAGGGCCCTTAACGGTTACGCTGGTAAAAAAAATTATATACTAATCGATGTATAAAATTATACATCGATTAGTATATATGGGTAGTCTTGAAACATTGCGATTCAGATTTTGGATTAATTTCATGGAACTCACATTAAGTATAGACAAAAATAAAAGAGAGGAAAACACATTTAATATTTTATGTTCATAATAATAATAATATTCATAATAATAATTTGTTTCGCATTTAAATTTTTATTTTACAGTCTTGAATTCTCTCATATTCTTAGTATATTCTTATAATATTTCAGAACGAAAATGACGGGATGAATATATCTGTGTACGCGTAATGTTTATGTAAGAAATGTCAAGACATCTGACAAATGTCAATATTATATCATTATTATGGAAATATTAGCTTAAATTAAGTTTTTAATAATACATACCTGTTTAATATTATATTTGATACGTCAATATTGACTGGGAGCAAATTGTTATAGCATTCCAAACATGATTGTCAAGACAATGCCAACCATTGAAAATGAATCGGATTAATAATTACTTACTTTATTTTTGCTCAAATTTACGTACTTTTCGAATACCCGAGTACAAATTACTTATCAAGTATCTGTGTAGCTGAAAAAATAAATTCAATGAAGGACAGATCTAAAACACAAATATAGGCAAGACACGACAAGTCACATTTATAACAATTTCATTGCTGTATGTCCGTCCGTCCGTCTGTCTGTCTGTCTGTCCCCGTAACTTCGTGTAACGTCCGTAACTTATTTATAGTAAAAAAAATGTTTACAGTATTTTTTTATTTTTTTTCTAGATTTTTATTTTATTTAAATAAATAAATAAATATTAATAGTACCATCATTTTTGACGGGTTACAGCTAGTAATAAAGAAAAAAATTAAAATAATAACAACTTTTACGAAAATCTATTAAAACGATCAAACTGCCTGATAATCTAAAAAAAACGGGATATAATATATAAGTTATTGAAAATAAATGAAAAATTGCTTGCTGCAACGGATCACATCATGGCCATCAACGTTCAATTAACTTTAAAACTAAAAAATATGGTTTGGCTGCTTTTTGCAGCTTCAAATTAATAAATCCTTAGCAAACAAAAATATTGGTTCAGAACCTCCATATGGTATGGACGCATTATGTACCTTTTTATTACAACATACCCCACTGCAAGGTTTTTTTGAAATAACTGCTATAAAAAATATATCCCTTATTTGGTGCAAAAATTACTGTTAACATAATCGAAGTAAACAAATGCTAAATGTATTTGAATAAATCAACAACTGCTGAACAATTTGAAATCAACATTAATCAATTACGTATAAACAAAAAAAAAGTCCATTATCTGGTCTTATCGGAGCGCCTGCACGGGATACTGATCGCGCTCGTATGATAGAGTGGGTATTAAATAGTAGGTTAGGTTGAAAATCAAATGAATATTCTTTTATTATCTAGGTAAAAAATGCTTGTTACTACTTTCCCCTGTTACAACTAGCCCCCCGCTCCCCTACTTGTTTTTGATAAAACCAGCCGTCTGACATTAGCCAATTAATTTCTGATAGTACGCATTATTAATATCTTGTATTTATATCATATCAAAGGCAATACAAAATGATATAATTGGTATTTTCCAAATTAACAGCGTATATACGGCTATCAGATCTGTTGTGATCTGAAAATGATAGCGAAATACAGCACATTCGTGCACTTTTATTCTTCTGCTTATGCTATATGTTGTATTGTAAATTATTTTCTTCGTCCGCGGACTCTTCAAGAGCTTTGAACTCAAACTGGCACGGTTCGTGTATTTTTTTGACTTAGAGATCTACCGACAGGCTTACTATCAGGGGCCATTATTTGAAGTATGTGAAAGTAAATAAAAGGTTTTGAATACGAGAAAAACAACAACTTTTTGAAACAGCAGCGACCGATGAACGATTGAGAGTGTATTTACTTTAGCATATTTTCTACCAAACGCGTTATCTTTTTAAAAGTTACTTTTTATATAAAAGGTATAACTAAAAATAATAATGATAGATAATCATTGCGGGCATGGAAAGAAAATTTAATTTTCAGTATGTATATAACCATATTTATTATATTATCAGGTGTCGTGGTTATAGAAGAATGAATAAAAACGCTGGAAATCAAATAGCAATTTATCAATTAATGATTAATTAATTATTAAATGTATAAAGTCACCTAACACTTTTATTTAAATAACACTATGTCACAAAATATAACTCGTAAATGAACACTTTATTATCGCTGGGTAACACGTATTTATCACTCGTAGAATATTCAATTCACGCAAATAAAAATCGCTCTGGTTTATTTCGCCAATTAGGTACTTCGCTCGGTTATTTCGCTTTTTAGCTGTAGCTGCGCAATTTCATCACTGGGCACACCTGGCCGTCGTTTTGCGCGTACTTTGCACTGAACTAACTGTCAAACATGACAACTCAACTCGCGCCGCGGCGTCTTTCCGTATTAATTCTAAAATTGTAGATTATTATAGTATTTAGGAGAAGGTTCTCGTCGATTCTCGGATGCACCAGGCATTTCTAGACATTTTTCGAAGGTTGTAGAAAATTGTAGACTATACATATGCTATGCTACAATAGTGTTGTGTCATATTACAAGTGATTCGGATAATGCGCTATTCCTAATGCTTGCCATTACATGACCACACCATCTTAACAGAATTGCTCAGTATACAGTAAAAACAAAGTCGTTGAAATTGTTTGTTAAATGTTATTATTGCAATGAAATAATATTTGGTTTTTGAGATCATTTATTACATTCTGTTGGCGCAACTTGAATTCTTTATTCCCTCTTGATTATCCTGATCCAGTTCATTCTGGCATTATCTTGTATCCAAGAGTAGCGAGCGCGTCCTCATAGCTACTCTGCAACCCAAAGAGAGAATCAAGCCGTTGAGTCGGTAAAGCAGTTAGCGGCTGGAGCGGCGTCCATTACGAGGGGAAGAGGTGGCGCGTGAATGCGAAGCCTGATGCTCCAGATACAAATTGACCACAAGCCGTAAAAAAAGCCTTAGAATCTTCAGTTACGTTAAAGATACTTGAATGTACATATATACATTTAAGTCTCTTTAACACCGTGCGTACTGACGAAAGAAATAAAGAAGCCGCCGAAATAGTGACTAAAACTCTCGTTCTTTTATGGGCTAATGAAAATGCTATATTAGTGTCTACCTCGAGAATATTCAGGAAAGCTAGATCCTTATTCAAATCCTAGCTAACCTGTTTCTAATCCTGTCGGTTGCAGCGAACAAACGCATTAAACCTTTATAATTGCAGTCCACTCAGGGATTCATTTCTCTCCACATTCTTTTAAGATCGCAGATTGCAATTTTTCTTAATTATTTTACAATTTCCGTCACTAACGTAACAATATACGTCACTAACACTACAATGACGCTAAATGGCGCTGTTTTCAGCCTTTACTCACGGCCGAAGCAATGCTAACGAAACTATTGTCACACGGCGCTGTTTACACGCTAACACAAACAGACAATACATACAATAAAATATATATATGATTAGCTTGCATGTTTTGTGACATGTTACGCTCTGTAATTGGGTCTCTTGGCCTATTGAAGGGTTAAAACATTATAAAAAATTTGGCTACGATTACGCGATATTTTTATTTGTTGTGAAAATTATCTTTAAATGAAAATAAAGGAGAGCTCCTTTAAAAATGCTGCAACTGTTTTAAACAATAAAGCCAATGTTATTTCGAGTCTTAGAATACGCTGTACCACGAAAATTGAGTTACGTTTGTGCCTCTGACGTCTCTAAAAGAATAAATAAAATATACCTACATCGGGAATATACTACTTTGCATCAGACAAATTTGAGGAATAATGCAGCAAAGCTTTTGTATTGTATTTTCATATATTACATTATTGTGTAGAGACATGGCTCGCGCTGACACAGCAGGTCCGATTTCCAGACTAGACATATGTAAATACATAGTGTATGTATTTACATATGTATTCGTAATTTTGTAGTACTTTTCCTTGTTTACGCACGATAATATATTTTGTTAATTGTGTATACTTGATCCAATTCTGTGTTGCAATTAATTTCCAGTCGATAAAACAATTGAACCATGTATTCATGTATGTGGGTCAAGAAGTGTTTTTTGTTATGGCAATATTTCTAGGTCAGGTCGATCGGGTGGGTTAACAAACTAATTTGAGTATCTGAAAGTGTTGAAATACTCAGTTACATTTGTTGCCTTGTCAGAGATTTTGTGCAGTTGCCTTAGACGTCATGCATATTATTAGCTCACACACGAAGCAGAGTAGTTGGATCTCCATCGTAGGATCGGGCGGACCACGGACTTTATTTTTTTATTCTTTTTCGACACCTTCATATGCTCTTGGAGCTTCTCATTGGTGAGAAATAAACATCCGGACAAAATTAACTTAACGAATATTCCATGAACTCATATTCATATTTTTCTTTATTCATGTGAATCATAAAATCTTCATTCGTAACTCTTATGTATCGATTTATTTTGACCAATATTCTGTAGATCTACATCTCAAAGGCTTCACGTGCTCACTGCAATTTTCTTTTTTTTGAATTAAGATAATTTTTTGAAAAGGTTGTTAAAAAATCTTACTTTCAAATTATTAAAAAAACAATATTCTAAACAAAAACAAGCTCATTTATGATTCCAAAGCTATCTATACAATTGGTAGTGATATCATCATGATTCTTGGCACTACAACCCTTGGTGGGTCTTGGCCTCCCCAATAATTTTCCTTCACTCATCTCGGTCTAGTGCCAGCTCTCTCCAGTTTCGAAGCTCTAAGGCAGAGATATCTTTGAGGACGTTGTCACTCCATCTTAGTTTTGGCCTTTCTAAACTTCTTCACCCTATTTCCGCCCCAGCAGGGACTTTGGTGCTTGATGCTCGGACATTCTCTCCACATGACCCAGCCACCGAAGTCTTCCCAGTTTAATATATTTTGTGGCGTTTGGCTCCTTAAATAGAGTATAGAGCTCATTGTTGTAACGTCTGCGCCAAAGTCCATTTTCTAGAACCGGTCCGAAGATACGCCTCATATAATTTCTAAAAAAAACAGATCAAGTGACGCCTCACTGCCCCAATATCGATTTTAAAATTACTCATTCTTCATTGACTTTATTTCTTATTATACATAAGTATTATACATTATATTATAATATGATTATATATTATACTTTATATTATACATGAATGACATAAATATAAACTAAGATGTACACAGCGATCTATGGAGGGAAAAATGCTGGCAGATAGTGAATAGACAGATGCACCCAGAGTTCTGCGGTGGAGATCACGGGACATGAAAAGAGGAAGAAGTCGGCTTCAGAAAAGGTGAGACGATGATATTATACCCGTCGCAAGTAATGAGTGGATTAGAAAAGTCCTAAAAAGAAATTATTGGAGAACTTTAGAAGAGGCCTACATCTACAGAAATAATGATTTTAAAAGGCTTGTATTAAACGATTATATCGACGTCATAACACTAGTAATAGTAATGAAAAACGTACTAAGATGCTAGACCTGTGTTCAAATCCCTAACTAACCACTTTAAAATATAGCCAATACACAAACCACTTTATTCAGCGAAATCTCGATTCTGCCAGCCACTCGTAGTTATAATACTGTCACGGGATTGTGGCGCTGGGAAACCAATCAAACACTTGAAATTAATAAAAAACAAAATTTATCATCAGTCACTGAATACGAATATAATTGGAGCACTATTTTTAAATTCACGAAACTCCCACTAATCGTCATCAAAATTACTCAACTTTGGAATAGTTTAGACTCGTCTTAATTCATTATTGAATGATCGGTAGGTACTTTCTCAATTTATTTTCGCTGGTCGCAATGAATAGCCGCTTTTTTTCTCTGGTTTCGCTTTCTATAGTCTTACCTCGCTTGTCAAAAAAACTGTGTGTCCGACGTAATGTTGTAGATGTTCTCGATTTTTTGTCATAGTTTGGTGATTTCTTAATTTTACTAGAACGTTCGAATAAGAAGGCTTCGATTATGTAATCTGTTTTGTGAAAATCTATACTAATATATAGAGGTAGAGTTTGTAAGTTTGAATGTATGAGGTAATCTCCGAAACTACTCATCCGATTTCAAAATTCTTTCACCGATATTTATAACGTACGTTCAGATTGGACAAACGTAATACATTATTCCGTTGAAATAAAAAGGCTTTTCGTGGTGACCTATTTTACAACTAAAGTCGGTGAAAAAATGGACGAGCACTGCCTTAACGGTAAGAAATATTTAAATATTTTTGTTAAGAAGTTGTAGAACTCAAAAAGTCCTATAAAAAAGTACCAACGACATATATCTTTATTTAAGGTTTATACACAAATTGATAAAATATGACTAAAAGTTACTTAAAATCTACGCACGCGAAGCCATGCGGGCACCCCTAGTACATTACATATTTAAAAAAATTCAGTAATGAATAATAATTTTTACATGCTAACTGTAATCACTTTTTGCTGGTAATTGATAATTATTAATATCACTAATCGATTCCGTGATTTTTCGATCATTTGTACAATATCCCATCTTCTCATCCGTCTCACCGCGTGGGGGATGTGGAATTGAATTCCGTTCTTGAGTGATTATTTGCTTTTCTCCCCTAATAGTATATTTTGCCAAGGGCTTACTTTTTCTTCCACTCTGGGGCTGTATTTGAACGCCGAAAAAGCACAGCCTGAGAGTATTCTGTTTGTATTGTTTCCGTTATATATACATATGAATGTACTAGTACTTTATGTACCATAATAAGGGTGGGAAATGTATATAAAAAAACGTTCTTACTTACAAAACGTACACTGGATCTTCAAATGTCTGTATTTACTAAATTTAAAATTTCAGCTTCACACATTCGAAAGGATACTGGCGTTGTCATCTTTCTACGTACGGTCAAGTCAGAGAGATATACAAATATTCAATGCCATACACGTATAGACCAGGATAAACTTACAACATAATTGATTTTTCTCATGGCACCTAAAGAACCTATGAAAAAATTATTCATGTGTGTAATTTTATTTATTACTATTTAGTGTGAATCAAAATATGTTAATGATGGTGTCCAAAGCATTTCCGTATGTTGAAAGTACATTATATTTTTATATGTTCACCTCAAAGAGACTCTGGGTGGTAAATGTGTTTACAAATCGTTTAGCAAAATGTTCTTTTTCATAAAATGTTTAAAATTTTACATTTGTAAACATGAAAATCAAATATTTTTAGTCTATGCTATTTTTTGTATCATTACTAGGATTTTTATTCAGTAATATGATATTTTGCATCGTTTAATACTCGTGTTTATTTTTCAATCACGATTGCCAATATTTTAACCTCCTTGTTGTTGAAAATAATTTTTGGTCACAGCAATATTTGTCCAAGAAAATATTTCCTAATACTTCATACGTATATACAAAAATGTAAGGAACAATTATTTTCAAACTAATAATAATTTTATACAGATGAACTTGTGAAAATTTTGATTATAAAATTGAGGAGCTCTTAAAGTGTTTAAGAAGTAATAACTTTTCAGAATTTTCCAATTATCTTTTAAAAATAAACCATTATTTGATATCATTGAAAGATTTGGCAGATACTTCGTGGTGCAACATTATAATTTAAAATGTGTTTTACTTTACTTTGTAATACACATACACACAATATGAGCTATTAAATTACAACTATAGTTTCGAGAGGAGCAGTCCCTCTCATCATCAGGTATAGATAATAAATAACTTAAATACAAAATTTATATATAAATTTTGTATTTAAGTTAGTTATTATCAATACCTGATGATGAGAGGGACTGCTCCTCTCGACACCTTACTTGTAATTTAATAGCTCATATTGTGTGTGTGTGTGTGTATTACAAAGTTAATTAAAACATATTTTAAATTTTACATTATTTGATATTTATAAGGGTTTGCAAAATTTACAAACAAGTAACAAAGGATTGCATTTTAATAAATTAGAAATTTTAGAAATTTGAAACAGTTAATAGAAAATTAAATATTTTAAATTACTGGATCTTTTTTGCAAATTACTATCTTTTAAATTTATTTTCACATTAGTTCTTAATTAATTTTTGATTTTGTTAATATATTTTCTTAGATTTTTTTTAATTTTTAGCGTCGTTGTGTGCTGATGAAGGTACCATTTTCCCCGAAACGGGTTGATAATTTAATAAATTAGTTGGTTTGTACAAAGTGCTTTCTCTTATATATAAATAAAATACTTGTCTAAGATCACTTTTGAATTTAAGTTATGCACGACTAGTTTCGCGAACGACAGATGTTCTCATCTGCAGGTGGAATATAAACTGTTTATATTTTCACCTGTAGATGAGAACGTCTGTAGTTCTCGAAACTAGTCGTATATAACTTTAACTCAAAAGTGATCTTATACAAGTATTTTATTTATGTATAAATTATCATGTCTTTCCACAAAGTTAATGCCAAATCATTAAATAATATAAGTGTTAAGTTTTCTTAATTTCTTAATTATATAAAATTTATTATATAAATTATCATTTTATGTTAATGAGAAACTAATAGTTTACATATTATCCTGTATAGTAGAATGTCCAAAAGTTTAAAGTTAAAATCCCACGATGACGCGCGGATTTTACTTTGTTTCCGGATGCGAACTTAACAAAGCACCAACTTTTCACCGCCGTAATAACTCCAGGGAAATTGCGAACAAACAGAATTACGCTTTATTTTATTATTTGCTTTAAGTCTTTACAAAGCTATTTTTCAGCACTCAGCCACTCAAAACAAAAGCCAATTTCAGAAAGCTCTCAAAATTACATTCATACGTAAAGCATGTTTCTCTTGTAGCCCTGATATCAAAAGTTCGTTCTCTTTAAACGACATGAAAAATTAGAGTTTTTTATTGAATTTTTTTATTATTATATTATACGCCTTATATGCAAAATACATATTTTAAGGAAAACCATTTTTTAATGAGAAGCACGGTAATGTAAAATATAAACTTGGTAATTAATTAATAAACTCTACGGTAATTAAAATATTTATTATTCAATTAGAAAAATAAATACAGACAAACTGGGTCACCACCAGGATAACCTGGAAATTTTCAATTCCACAGTGAAACAATTTTTTTTTTATGTTGTACCAAAGATCCTCTTAATTGAATTAAATTTATTAGGATAAATTATGGCGATGAAACTATGTGTTTGGGGAAGTATATATGGACTGACGTGGGAAAGCATATAAGGACTGGCGACCTGTCTGAGGCTGGTTTAAATGATCACTATAAACAATGTAACGTTCACCAATTCCATCCAAGATCGCCCACACATCAAATTTGTTGTTTATATGGTTCTTAGCCACTTCTTTTTCAATTTTTTATACATCTACACTAACGCCAATGACTTAAAAAATATTGACAAATACTTTAGTCTAGTCTATTGTAAATTAAATAAAATCACAATTTATTATTCACAGAAAATATAATTAATCAAATGAATGTCTATTTTGCGATACTATTGTTCTTTTCTCTAAATGAAGTATAATATTTAAATTAATTATCTCTCAAAATATGAAACAAATCAAGTTTAAAATGAATTAATATTACGTTATCATAGAAAATACAAAAATGCAGTAAGTTTCAGAGCTCTAGCAGCTCTAGCTAGTCAGGAAGTTGTTTATAATTCGATTTTTAAATTAAGTGACAAACAAAAAAAGATGTCCAAGGTCTCGGATAGATTAACGATTTTCGTACTTCTTTAAAAAGAGTCATAGAGTGGCCCTGATCTAACAGTGGATCGATGGATGTATGCCTCCCCGTACTCTTTCACTCATACGAATTTATGTGTCGTGGAAAGGATGACCACTTAAGAATTTAAAAAATGCCGAATTGAGAGGCGACAATGCAGGGCCGATGGAGAATCTATTGCTCGTAAAACGGCACTGGTTATGTGGTGGGTCTCTCTTCACTGATGATGTACTCAGGTACATTTATTATATGAGTAAACTAAGTATTAACTTACTGGACGGATCGTGGTTAAGCGGACACAGAGCGACATCTAGCGACGGCGGCGATGCGCTACGTTGTGACGAAGGCATCGTGTGACGTCACAGCACCGAGTTTTGCTATAATTTTTCGCATTAGTAATCACAATCTACCGAAATCCTTTGCTGAATAAATGAAGCGATCAATTACTCCATTTATCCACGTCTCAACACCGTATATTTTTCTTGCATTTCCTCGCCGTAAAACCATGTTGAGTATTGTACCACGAATGATGGATCGAAATACAGGGGAGGTTCAACATTAGCATTGCTAATCCATTTGATTACATCATGGCTCCATAAAGTATGTAAATAAATCTCAATGAATATATATTTATATTATATTTTTACCCAAAAATATACGATAATAATGAATATTAGGAGTAATATTCATTATTATCGATATTTCATAATAGAATTAAACATCGATAATATATTATATTGTAATAGAAAAAAACTCCATTGGCTTCAAAAAAGGACAACGTGAAAGATTTTTTTTTATTAGAGACACTAACAGGATAATAGGTACATATGATACTCTAATAATAAAACATAAATGAAGACTACGCCCATCATCCCAATTACAGGTATCTTCGGCACGCTCTAGTAACATATATTTTTGCAATTAATTATATTTTACATGTACATTTATGTATATTATATACTTTTTGTTTGAGTGTAGTGCGATTAGTATTTAATGAATGATTGATTTAATGGATCTATAGGTTCAAGTCACCGTTTAGAAAATGGATGTTGTGTATGAGTAAGTTTTTGAACGAAGATAAGGTATCTGCAAGAATATCAGCATCAATGTTAGGGTCAGCACAATACAAATTATATGTGCGATACAACCTTGTGATGGGAGAAAAGTAACCGATATTAGTAGTGTGTTGGCTTATTCTAAAGAACTCTGTTAAAGCTATGTGCCTAATTAATTAATATTTATTTATCATGTATCATTTGTAAAAATCATGCAAAACTCTATAATGACCTACTTTATAATCTTCATAATAAAAATAATTATTACTTATAAAAAAAATTGAAAAATAACTTGTTAAACATTATTGAAGGCAACCATATCATAAAGCTGCTGTGCAGTTTGGCATATGTATACGTATGTAATATGTATCAAAAATAAATAAATATGAAAAAAAAATATATATATAGCTTTATTCATTTAATGACCAGATTTTATTCCACTGACCAACGATGTCTATCACGTGATACGCAATAGTATTTTCCTTTTAAACTTAAAGCAAGAATGATGAAAAATAAATCAAATAAAAAAAAATTCGCGTTATAGTAATTAATTAACTAATTTAGATGGAGTAAAAATAGCATAGACGTGCATTGTAAAACTTGGCCTGAAATTGGCCTGTAGATCTCATTAATCATGGATCGGCGACATTTATGAGAACAGTACGCTCAAATAGGTCATAATGTATTGCTCATTAAACTTCATTTCTTATCACTATTCAATATACACAAACATTCATTTAATTTTCTTATATAGGTATATACCTAAATATACTTTTTAACTGTGCTATTATATATACATTTTGTTACTATCCATGCATATGATTTTTTATATATATATATATTACTTTACTTTCACTATTGCTTTTATATTATACAATATATACTGTTCTTATTATCCACATTTTATATTTATGTGCTCAATTAATTAATTAATTAATCTTAGAGTTATGTAGTATTTTGTTTTATATATTTATTATTTTTTGTTCTCACTATATTGTTCAGCTGCTCATCTCGGCACAGGTTCTTCCTAGTGAGATGAGCGGCTTCATCTCCTATGTCATGTAACAAGATGAAGATAAATAAATAAATAAATAAATAAAATAGTTGACAGCTATACGGAGATTTCCAAAGCAGTATAAGTGCGAAACGCCCGTACACAAATGAAACAACGCAAAACTCACCTTTGGATCCTCCGATTTGCCAGAAAACTCGGTCCTCCTGGTATAGACTGTATGCAGATGATGCGGATGCCATCTCCACCACGAAGATATTCACTCTCACGAATGATTTTATGAGATAGCGGTGCGTTAAGATAAAAAAAAAACTGAGATATAACAGGAGCGGGCGCAGAGATCGTTCTATGACAGATTTTTTGCGGTGCAAGCGGCGGTCGTTTTTGAACTGGCGAGTTCGGCTCTGGTCGTTCGGCGCGTCGGAGGTGTATAACAGATAGAGAATTTGCCTATCCCTTCCACGAACAGGCGTTCGAAAATACATATTATAAAAAAGTAACCCATAAAAACCAAGTTTTTATTATACACATTTCTCATTTACTAGTTGAAACATTTTTTTTTCGCTTAACCTACGCGTTGTGCTTCGGTCGGGCGACGCTATGAAAGGGAGTAAAAATTTCCAAAAATCCAAAATTATACTATAATCAGGCTTCGCGTCTACCAGACGCGTTGAAATATTTTCATAAAACAATAAGTTGTATGAAAAAACCATTAAATATTTGAAAAATCCAAAAATTAATTAATTTTTTTTAACGAAAATTTGATAGATCTTCTTGATCGTCGTCACAAATCGGCTTGCAAAGTTTCAGCTCGATTGGATCACGGGAAAGGGTTTTAAAATAGATCCAAAGTTTTTTCGTCAGACAAGAAGACAAGCAGACGCCACGAGTTAATATAAAGGGATAAAAATATATGGATACTGGCGCGACCAAATCGGACAGGAATGTTTAGTCTTTTTGCGAAATATGTATTGAACATAAAGTATCTTAACCCTGCTGCCGATAATTGCATAGAATTGACGAATTTTATATACAGGGCTTAGTAATATAAGATAACTAAGCTTAGTAATATAAGTAATATAAGTCGAGTGGTCGTTAAGTGAAATGCGTCAGTAATACAATTATTATTAATATAAACTGTCCCTTTTCCGCTTCCTCATTATATATATTATAACAATGAATATTCAATAATCGCCCTAATTAGCATTGCTGTTAATGAACTAATAACTTTCGCGAACATCTCATTTAATTTAATTAAAGACTTTTGAAACATGTTAAGTCCTGGACAAACTCATCGCTGTTGGCTCTTCCGATATAATTATCATCGCCCAAAGTCCACAGTTTCATTGCGAGTTTCCAGAAATACGCTCAAAAGCCTCAAGTAATCGTCAGGTTCTGCGGACGTTTCGTTAATTAAGGGAGTTTTCAACAGCGTTTCCAAGTTCTTGACCTTTCGCAACTTGCTTAGTTGCATAATGTTTCTATATGAAACAAAACTAATTGCATTAATAAATGAGATAAAATATGTTAGGATGTCATAGTTTAGAATACATTAATAATAATAAAAAATCAGAAATTTAATCAAGATATATATTATAGATATCTCATAGAGACGAAGCTACTTTTATATGGGAAAGTAGATATAGAAGTCTTTTTTTATGTGTTCGTGGGGATAACGACATATCGTACGCCTGACTTAAGTGATCACTTTACACAAGGTAACGTTCACCATTTCCATCTGTGATAGACCACCACGTCTATTTCACGTGAGTTTTACTTTTACTGCCGCCACCTGTGGTTAAATTTGTTATTCCCATAAACCATACACATATTAAAAGCATATTGCTTTAAAAACTTCAATAAAAAAATAAAGATATCACATCACCAAACATAACATCTGTACTGGTTCATATAAATGACACACAGGTGGCGATAGTAAAAATAAAAATAAAACAAGGTGTGCCAAGTTAAACATATAAATAACTTCCAAAAATTTGATAGATGGGTGGAATTGGTGAACATAAAATTGTGTAAAGCGATCATTTAAGTAAAATATATATATAACGCAATGATAGTCCCCCACTTCAACTACTGCAGCAGTATACTATTTCTGGCTAACGAAAAAAAATTGAAAAGACTAACAATACTCCAAAATAAAGCATTAAGAATTATATCAAAAAGAAATCGGTACACAATAATCAAAGTGATGCTAGAAAACTTACGATTATGACATTTAGACAAATAATTAAATTTAATTATAAATATAATTGAATTAACACAACAATACCTTTGAATTATTAAGAAGAAAAAAAATAAGGACATGAACATGGCCACTGTACAAGAAGAAAAGATGAAATAAGATTACCATTCCAAAACAAAAAAGATTGCAAACTTATATCGTGTACAGTGGAATGAAACGATACATGAAACTAGCAGGGGACATTAGGAATAAAAACAATATAAGGACTTTTAATAGAAAATGTACGTGATATTTACCTTTGAATAAAAATTTAATATACTTTTATCTAATGCTTTATATATTGGGAAATATAAAAATTATTATATTACCTACTTTAAGAATAAATATAAAAAAAACCAGCCGTACGAAATGGCATAAACCCTATGATTTCCATATCTGCTTTCCTATATTAAAAATAGCTTCGCCTCTTTGTGACATCTATAATATATGTATTTGGGGATAAAATCCTGTATTGCGTTTTTGAAAAATTATAACATGCTCAAAATATTTTGAAAATTTAGATTTCACATTTAATTCCCTTCCCCGTTCGCCTCCCCAAATCAACCCCCCTGGGGTTGGCTGATAATTTATTTCCGCCACAACAGCGGGGGCGTTTTTCACCCCGACCGTTGGAATCACTTATTGCCGCCATTCGGGCCGGGCGCGGCGGACCCCGAGCAGTTCTGGTACACTTTCACGCCGGTTGGCCAGGAATAACGAGGTAATCTCTGCTTTATACGGCCGAAATAGGGTTACCGCGGTACTATTAGCCACTGTGATCTTCATAACCGTTTCATACATTTATTGTCTTCCTCTGAAGAAATAGTCTTATCGAAATAAAATGAGCAGCCAACTGACACAAGGGTGATATTGCAAATAAATTCATTTAATGGCATGCATCACTGTGGGAGCCTAAAATTGAGGTAGAAATTGGGTGATTTTTTACATAGATGTGATACGTGGAGTATAAAAGCAAAGACAGCAATATCAAAAAAAAATGTTTTGAATACCGTCACCGAGTATTACTAATTAGAAACGTATTGAATGCTCATTCCCGCTTTAAAAGGCTCTGTATAATATCTGTATAAATAAATAAACAAATTCTTATATTTGTATCGTATATGTATAAATAAATAAAAACAAATCTAAAACTAACATTACACACATTTTTGAAACTGTATTTTAAATTGAGATATTCTATGTTCCTTTCTTATTTCCTCTGGCATTCCATTGAAGATCTTCATTGCCCTGTACATCAAAGCTTTTTGAATTTTGGACGACTTCCTGAATGTCAGTTTCATTGTATCTCTGCCTTTTGTATTATTTTAATTTTGATTTTAATAAATATTTCTATTACATCTGCCAAGAGTGAATATAATTTCCACTCGGATATACAGGGTAACTCATAGCTTGTACCAAAAACTTCTAGGGAGTTTTTCCTCATTCATTTAAAATAGAAAATATTTATTACACTATTGCGTGAATGTCGACAGTTACGGAGTTAAGCGACATCAAAAGTTGCATTTTTTTCAATATTTCTGACTTATCTTCTGTAAAACTTTGTAAATATCATTACAGCCACTTATATGGAATATTACAAACTCATTACAATACATGTCAAATAAAATTACAGAAACCATCGACTACCGACATTTTACCCAGGGTGTAAAGAATATTTAATATTCAAAATCAAATGAAAAAGACCACCTCGTATTATTTATTATTAATTTAAAATATACTTGAATTCTAGTATCTATCCCTTCCAAGATCATTTTTCATTTTTCATTTATATTTATAGGCTATATTTCCAATAAATCTCGAATTCAGTACATTCTAAATTAATAATCCTCGAACGTAGCCAATTCATTTCTTTTTTGATATTATACTGCCTTTGCTTTTACACCCCACATATATGAGCCATTTACAATAATTTTTATAATAATTTTAAGTTTGGTTCAGATTTTTATAACAAAGGAAATTATAGTTTCCGAAACCAGTTGCTTAAATAAATTATGTATACTTAGTTGTCAAATCTACAAAATTGGAAAAGATGGAAGGTTTTGTAAAAATATATAATATATGTAGAATGTGCGGCTGCTAGAAATCAAATAAATAGTGGGTTTTTCATCTGAAACGTATGCAATGGCAACTGCCGAAAAATGTTTTTAATAAAAATTCAATTGTTTTTGTTTATTTATTTCGTCATTCTTACATAGAAGATGATTGTTGATCTTCAATTAGGATACGGTATATGTTAGGATTTTACTAAAAAGCATTTTTCCTCTTTAGTCGAGTACCCTGATTTCAAAAATGAAATAAGCACTTTTTCTCATCACATTTCATATACCTACATTTTGATATTTGTTACTCTTTGTCTAATAATAAGACGCAAACCATTGACATTTTTCTGCAGTATTTTATACGGCAATATTACATTCAAATAACACATCTATTGGAAATTAAATTGATTTTTTTTGTGTAGGGATGCCGTAGGTATCAGCTCTAAAGATTACAATAATATGAATGTAGGTAGGTATGTTCTGAGAACACAGTTTCTAGATTTTTTCCCCAGAGGGATAATTAATTAATTAAGATAAATTATATAAGTCTCACACAGACACAGACAAAGTTTTTATACTTCACTTTAAAATATAGCAGTATTATTGCCAGCTGCGAAAATCTATGCATATTAGTTCATGAAAAAGACTACAGATGTATCTAGCATAGTCCATTCAAATAAACAAAAAATTTCAGATTTGGAATATAAACATAGAACTTTAAAAAATTCGATAATGTGTGTAATTATTTCATACAGAATGTAAGCCCTGGGCCATTCTTCCATTCACGTTTTTCATATAAATAGCTTCATCTTCGTGAGACTTCTATAATTTATTTTAATTAATTATTCATTATCCTCCTCGGACCCAGTGTCGCCCGCAGGAGACAGATCGGAAAAAATCTCTCAGATCAATATTTTGCATTGTGTCCTATTACTTTTAATGAATATCTCAAAATGGATTATATTCGTATTTGAGTTTTCTGTGTTCATATAATTGTGTTAATTAAGCGTTGATTAACTTAATTCTAAGTAGGAATATTAAACAGCGTAGCTCCCAATTGATCTCTCCCCTTTTGAACGATTTCCAATTAGTGTTAAGCATAGACTGATTATCGCCTGCAAAATTGTCAGATGGTCTTTGATTTGTGAACATTAGGTACTAGGGATCCTGAATATGATTTTTTTTTATTATTTCTTTGGTTAGTTAGTGTGACAACCCAGTGTATTAACTAGTATTTTACATTTTATATTCTGCAATCTATTATTAATATACTATCCATAATAACTTATATATTTACATTTACATATCATATAATATAATGCAATCTATAGTACAATCTATAATTAACAATACAGTGTTAATGTTCCTGTTTCTGTTTTTAAATAATTAATATTTACATTTGTTTATCCAATTTGTACAAATGTTAAAGTAAAAATTTTTACTGCCATATATATATGTAGAATAATTTTAAAAAAAATACATATCAAATCTATAATGCAATATACTCTAATACAATATTCAATTTACTCTACAATTCTATAAAATTTTGACAATAATAATTATAATTGTTTTTCAATATCATTCATCTTATTTAAATTCTTCATGTTTTCCGGCATCTCAACATACATTTTTACACAATTCAACATACCTACATTAGACAATTTTGTGTAATGTGTTTTCTTTTTCTTTTATGGTTGACCTATTCTATTCCTGAATTTTTTACATAATTACTCGATAATGCATTCTTCTTTATAGTTTACAGCTTCTTGCAAACATTCTACAAGTTTTTCAATACCTCTGCGATAAAAAACATCTAGTCTTAACTCAAATAATTCATCAAATGAACAGATAGAGGTATCGTTAGGTCTTTAGCGGACGGTCGATGGTGCGCTGAATTAGTGTGAAAGGAAAAATTCCCACCCGACCGAGAGGACCTTCCATTGTTCAATGTGTGGTGTCACATGTGTGATGTGGTGTTGTATTTATTTGACAAAGCTAATAACACAGGCATATGGTAGTCAAATAATGCTTATATTTAGGTACGAAGCTTTTTTGAATTTTGTTACAGTTGAAATGGCTTGATTGATTTCTCCATCTCTTTTGATTGATCCTTTTTCTAACGAGATTTGGTGAAAACTTTTAATTCGGTAATGTTTGCATGAAGTGGTACACCTTGTCGATATTCATTATTCGCATACCTTCGGTTCCTGACGTTGACACTGGCAACTCTAAACCACCAGCACAGAGAGTTAGTTGTCTATGGAAAGAAGATGGACCATAGGACAGGCGAGCTATGATGCGCTGATTCCATTCTTTGGTACCGACGCAAGCACACGCTTCTGCATCTCTCTCTCTTAACGCGTAATTTAACTTATGACAATTTTAACTTGTAAATTATAAGACTAAATATTTACAACTAACAGTAAGCACGAATGTTTTATTGAATTGATTTACCATTCCTTCCATAGATTCGTAGAGAGAACTGGTGGCTTAATATTCGCCTGATTTTTAAAACTGGTAAAATGGCAAAAAACGCATCCACCACCGTAAAACCTCCTTGTCAATTTTCGTTATTCGCATATCTTTTCACATATATTTTTTTTAAAGAAAGGCATTTACATAATCTGCATATGAAGAAGACAATATACGAATCATTTTTACAATTCCTTCCCTGAAGACAAATAACGTATTTTAAAATGGGAGCTTTAATGATGTCAATGAAAAAAAAAATACGACAAAATGTCAGAGTACATCCGGACGTAGCTATTTTCATGGATCACGACACTTGGCATGCCTTCATATATAATCCCCTAAAAGGGAGCCGTTACGTCATGTGAAATTTCTCCAGAAGAGACCATTAGGACACGAAATAAAGTCCCCAAAATGGTACGGGAATGAAACATCTCTCGGAACAAATTACTCTCATCTAAGCGTAGTTTTTTTACACAATTTTTATGTTTTTTATTGAGACGATCTTTTTTCTCTCTGTTTTATTATTTCCTGAGTCTTGTTGCGCCTCATTCGCGATTAAATTGCCCTTTTAAACGGTGCTCTTTATTTTGATTATTTCTAAGCTACATTCCTTTATTTGGTACAGTGAGTATTGTTTATATATTAAATGCAGACATTTTGGTTAACTTATTTAAAATGTCTTCCGTATAGTAGACTGTCCGGATTTCAGAAATGAAAGAAATTTTATTAGGTAATGTATTTTAAAAGTTATTAGATAACCTTCATACTTTCCGATTCTCTTCAACATTTTTCATATAGGTAGGGCTTTTTAATTTGATTCTGATAATAAATATTCAAGGGCGAGTCAAGAAATATTTGCACTTTTGAAATTATACACCTTCAAGGTTCTCGAACTATGTACGCATGCGTGCATATAAGTTGCATGACTGCGAACACGCGTGCGAAATTTGATCACGACCGCATCATTTTCCTTCTGGCTTTTGCAATGTAACATTTCCGCTCTACTAGCAGTTTTCACCAACAACGAACAGTGATTTAATTGAAACCGGTAGACGTAAAGTCATTATTTAAGTAGTTCATACAAAGTTATTTAATTAAAATTTATAATTATGTCCAACACAAAGTTAACGCTATAAACATCAAAAATATTAAACCTTCTTCCTGGAAGGAGTACACTTGTGAATCGCTGGACAAAGTGCACTAGCACCCGGAGCTTAACTCCGTGAGACAACACAACCAAGCGCTCTTTCATTCCACGACCTACTAACCTTCCCTGAACATCTACGATTTTCTCAAGGTGCTTTTGTGAAGTGTTGTTGAGTGAAATTAAAATGATTTAGAGTAAAATATCGCCACCTAAATAAACAAGCGCTTTAGATAAATCTTAGGCTAAAACGGTAGTCCGTTTTACAATTCTGTTTTGAATTTCATAATATATTCATTTAAGGGACATTGTTGTCATTTGTAAAATATTCCTAACACTGTTAGCTATTTCGAGACCCGCTCTTAACCGCCCAGACTAAAATATGCATTAAACTCTACAAGGGTGATTAATCCTATTAACAAAGGGATAAATCTATCCGGCTTTGAAATTTGTCGTTTTAATCAACAGTATTATTGAGATAACATGAACAGATCGCAGATCATCGAGACCGATTCAGGCTTAATACTGGGTTTAGCAATCAACTCTTAATTACACAATAATATCTGCGAGAATATATTATTTATGCCATTCAATTTTGGATGTCTGTCTTTTAAATACTTTCTAATATATATGCGTATATTCCTAGGTCCTAATAACCTATGTAAAAATGGCTACATTCCAATACTCAATTACAGGCAAATAAATTTCTGATTATAAGTAATTACACTTAATTATTTTTTAATGTAGTGGATCATATTGTTATTTTTATATTTTTGCTATTGACTGTGTGGTTGGATACAATAATTTATTTGAGAAAACTAAACTTTGTATAAACCATACTGATTCTTTTTAAACGTCCACTGGTTTCGATAGTGCACTGTATCTTCGTCAGGACAGACGCACAATAATTCCATAAATTAAATTTACAAGAGTCGGGTATTATGTGGGGGTGTAGCCTCATTAGTGGTGGGGAAGAGGGATAAAGTTCTACAGTGAGATATTGAAATAAGGAATATATAAAATAATGGTTTATTCGTTAAATGAAATTGGTCGTTAAATATGTTAGATTTACAGTTGAAGGACTTTATGATTTGTAACATTTATAAATTATCTAGTCTAAGGCCTATATTTTGTTTGTAAAATTTCGATGCTGTTTTCTTTTTAAAAGTGCGGTCTGTCTCCATGAGAAGGTTTGAGAATTCTGAAAAATTATTTATTATTATTTATTTAATTATTTATTAAGGAATCTTAACAGTTTTAGAAACATGTCATGTAAAAACATAGTGTTTATTTCATAGACCAATTAAAAAGATTCACAGATATTTTTAAGTTAATTATTTTGAATTAATTAATGAATAGTAGTAAGCAACAAACAATGATAAGACTGAATAATGGTAAGTGATTGAATGTGAAAAAAGAAAAAGTATATCAAGAAATGAGTTAAATAATGGGTGAAAAATGATGAGGAAGGAGGACAGAGGTGGAGGAAGAGAAGATTATATATAGTGAGTGAATGCTCAAAGTCGATTTAGTACATGTTGTATGTAATCTAAAGCATTCTTTTAAATTCAGTAAGATCAATATTGAAGAGGTCAATATCGATAGAATTATTATTGAAAGCTTTGCATGCGCGATATATTGAGACATCTAAGGTGTTTTTTTTTATTCTAATGTTAAAATAACTTGCTGTTTGCATATATAAAATACTGAACGGTCATTATAACTAAGATTATATATATCTCGGAATGATTTGATGGATCCTCGAATGCGTCTAAAAAGTATAACTTCAAAAAATATTTAAAATATTAAAGTACTGGTAAAGAAAACTGCAATCTGAAATCAAAAAGCAAAAAGAAATCTGAAAACTTTTAATGGTACTTATGCGTAATACGATATTTGCTTAGTATCTTACGGGCTAAAACTCGATACTGATAATTAATTTACGGAACAATCTGCAAAATGGTACATCTACGATAACATAATTACGCTGGGAGCAGTTACAACACCATCGATCACGTTCCTAATAATAATCGTGTTACGCCCATGCTGTAACGCTTAGACCCGATAATTATATTAGAGTTATGCTCACACTGAGTGCTAATATGTGCAAAGAATTTTAATTGATGTTCAAACATATCTCAAAACGCCTTTCTCGAAAAATGTGCCGAAAAAGTGATGAAACTAATATGTCGTGCTTCATTTCCACATCCTGGATTAATATTACTTCTAAAGCATTTTCAACTACAAAATTTGGATTTTCGTTTTTTTTAATTTTCAGCTGCGCTATCCCTGTTGCGGGATTAAGATCTAAAAATTGCACATATAAAGCTTATTTACAGCATTCAATTTAAAATAAGTATAAAAAAATGTTAATTCGGGAAAAAATGCTTGATTTTCGCACCCTGGATCACTCGTCATTATTTGACCCTAAAGAGATAATTTTGTTTCTAAAATAATTCATAATTATTTGTTTGGTAGTCTACATGCTTATCTTTACATATATAATTCATCTGTACGTGTGTGTCACTGAACTCCTCCTAAACGGCTGGGCCGATTATAATGAAATTTTTTGCGTGCGTTCAAGTGGGGGGGGTGGTTTAGATTCATAACTGAAAATATATCATAAAACACAATTCAGTATATATAAAATTATTACTAAGAAAAAAATACGTATGCTTGTCAACACTACCGAACTCAATATGCTTAGATGTGCTGGAGGAGTAAGAAGACTAGACAATGTTTGGAATAAATATATCAAAGTAAATTTTAAAGTTCACAGAGGAAATGTAACGAGCTAGATTGAAATGGTATGGTCATTAGGGTGTGTCATTTAAGTATACCCTGACGAAAGAACGTTGTTTCCAAAACCTGTTGGTTTTTACCAAAAATTAGGTAGTGATAAACTAAGTTAATCCTTATAATTATATTCAAACGGATTTTATTTTACAACGCAATATTTATCAGAAGTTGCATTGTATTTATAGCTACAAGGAAATGCAAAAATGTTGAGATTTCAGAATACCTACTTTAAGCTCGCTCAAATGGGCCAAATATTTTGAAAATGTTGGTTTTTAATGATTATTCAGATTTGATTAAGCTGTTTCCTTTTAATTTATTTTCATCAGATTATTTGTATTCGTAATAAAATAAAAATTTACTGAAAATAATCTGAGATTTCCCGAACGAGGATAGGTATTAAACAATAACAAACTCTCAAAATGAACAAGCTTTAATGCTGGCCATATGTTTATTAGAACAAAGATATTTAATTACAAATGCAATGTATAAATAAAGCTAATACAATATTCTGGAAATTTCTTTTTAAATGGAGTATTTAATTACACAAGAAATGCAACTTTTGAGTACTATTAAATTCGAAAATTTGAGATTTGAATAAAATGGCACACCCTAATGGTCGTGTCACGAAAATATTATGTGATAATTTCACCAAACTGTGTTAGAAGCCAGTATTTGAAAAATAGCACAAATACAAAACATGGTAATCAATCATGGAAAAGAAATTGAAGGACGCCCATATAAGAACATTCATATCAGACGTTTTTGCAAAAAAAAGGATATGTTCTACCACAGTTCATTTTACCTAACCAATTAGCGGAAAATCAACAGATCGAGCATACCCTCAAAATGACGAATTTATTATGTAATGATCCTTTCCGGCGGTGACTCACTTCCGCCACATTCCATACAGAGTATTCGCTACTGGTAGAGGACGTAATATCTGTCTTATTCTTAAAATAGCAAGATTATTATAATGGCGATTGCTACCCCAACAAAGAAATTAATAGTTTTACCGATTTCTACTTTTAATATTTTTTTTTTGGTGACAATCCTAGTACTGGTTTGCACCAAGCACTCAATCTCTCCACTCATCTCTGTGCCATCTGCTAGCCTCTTCATTTCTTGGTAAGTGCTACAGAGCACATCTCCGATAACCTTGTCTGTGTAGCTTGATCTCAGACGGCCTTTACGATTATTGCCCTTAATATTTCCCTCGACGATGGTAAAAAGCATATGTATTGTATGGCCTTATTTATTAATATTAGTATTTATTTTAAATAATAATCTGACTGGTTTGTGTGATGATAGAAATCTGTCTGACATCCGTGTCTCCTTGACATAAAATAAACAACATTTTTAGAACGTTCAGTCATCGTGAAAGTTCGACACTATAATCCATGTATATGTAACGAAATATTTATTTAACTATTCTGAGCTTAAATGATTTTTATGCCATTACTGTACAACTGTTGGGTTTTTAAAGGCAAATATTAATAAATCCCTTATTTTCACTCAATTTTACATTAATTAGACCATGACTATTTTCCAAAGCTTTCACATAGAAATGCATAAGTCGCTGGCGAAACGTCGAGATTTGCTTCTCAGTGGAATGTACGGCTCGTATAAATTTCCGTTTTATTTAACACATAAACCTATCTTTTTATTTTCAGAATAGATCGGTATAAGAATAATTATAATTATTGTTTTTGTGATTTTCATTTCACAGTCCACATAGTTGGTTATTCCAGGACAAAGATAGATAACCATTTTCCAGGTCCAAGATAAGTAAGTACAAGGTAATTCTCTTAGTATATCCGCTTCGAGCACATTTCTTGTGAGCAACCTGTTGACTGGATCAATAAGTGAATACTTTTTGACTTGGCTATCTCAAGGGCTCGCCGGCAGACTGCCCGGAGACAGTGCTTTTTCTACAATTACGATAAATACATAACATTCTTTGTAAATGTATACAATTGCTGTTAAACGTAAGACTTGAGCAAAAGTATCAATATTAATTATCACGAGAGTCTAACTGCGCACTATTGCAGTCTCTCGAATGATCCACATGAATATAGAATCAACTGGGCTATTCTCATAACCACTAGAAATATGGAGAAACTAGTAAAACTTTCTCTAGGCGTCACGAAAAGGCATGGTTCGTTTTTATCTGTGGATGTCTTTTATCTGTGATGAATAACAACAATTTTTAACATTCCATATAATCCGTAAAAGTCTAACACTTTACAGAATATGTCAAAAATAATCACTTAAATATTGAAAAAAATATGCAAACTTTGATTTCCGCAACTATCGCCATTTCACCCAATATGTAAAAAATATTTTCTATTCCAAATTTAATTAAAAACCTGTATATAACCGGTAACGGCATAACCTAACAATATTTATTTAAAAAAATCAAACTAGTAATTTACTAAATAATATATTCTTAAAAAATAAGGGTTCGAAAGGTACACATTAATGGTATATTCGTTTATATTCGCTTATTATAAGGCGCAACACAATACAAGTATGGACGTTGCGAGAAAATCTATAGAAGTGGCAAAGAATCAAAGAATATAATCTTCCCCGTCGTCTCATTTATTCGGAAGAATTCTTTGTATTTGGTAAGGGGATGAAAGCGATCAAATGTGAGAAGAATGGTTTAAGAAGTAGCAGTAGTAATGAGAAAAGGGAAAGACGCTAATTGAGTTCGGTTGTGTTGGAAGAAAGTAAGGGGTGATCGTCAAACTGTATTATAATTTAAATTCAATTTTCTTGAACGACGTGACGTTACAACATTATAATTAAATTGAGAAAAAAATGTTCCTTGCCTTATTATCTCTACGTGAGTTTAATTATAATTTCTTATTTTTCTAATCGAGTTTTTTTATTGAAATTGTAACTTTTTCTTTATTGAAAATAGAAATATTACATATATTTTACATTGAATATTACATTTTTTTAATACTTGTGTTTGGGGACAGGAGTATGGTACATAAGAGCATGAATGAATAAGTATGTATTAGTTAATAATGGAACAGTGTAGAGAAATACAAACATCATAAGATAATAATTAGTGACTCAAGTATACTAATTATTTCGGAGTATCGTTATTTTTTATAATTCTATTTATTTTTTGTTTAAATTATGTATATTCTATTTGTTTTATGTGTTTCTTGAATTTTGTATAGTGTTCTTCAGTTCTAATATTCATTGGCAAGTTATTGAAATATTTGACACCTAGATATGTGTAATGGTGTTGTGTGGCTGTTTTGTTATATTTAGGAATGTTTAAGCATTTGCATTTGCGCTCTTTGGCTATGAATATGTTTTCGAGAGTATCAGAATTTCTCACCAAGTGATGTATTAAACAAAAGTCTTCTTCTTCTCCCTGGCTTCATCCCAAATAACAACCATATTGGGGTAAGCTTTTCTAGTCCTTCAGTTGTACTTTCTTCTGTCCTGGATTATTTTCTTCTTATGGTGTCATCTCTTATCAGGGGTCGGCGATCATTCTGGTGGTTACGATTTTATTTACCGCCGCAAAGAACAACTCAGCGAGTTGTTCAACTGGAGTTGTTTAACCAGTCTCTCAAGTTACGCAGCCATGAGAAATAGCGTCTATCTATTATCTATGCTTCTTTTACCACTTATTTTTCCCTGGATTATAAGTTGGTTTAAATTATATTTTGGTCCTCTCATAATATGTTAGAAATATTCCAGCTTTGTTGTCTTGATAGTTCGCAGCACTTCCCGGTCTTTTTTCATACGCCGGAGGACTTCATCATTGTCTATAGATCTACATCTCAAAAGCCTCGAATTAGTCTTTGATATAGTATCCATGCCTCTCCACCATATAAAAGAATGGCAAAAATATAACACCGAACCATAAGCATTCTAAGTTGTAGGCTTAGGTCACGGTTAGAAAATAACGGTCTCATTCTGAGAAACGCACTTCTTGCCGTCTCTATTCGAGCTTTTACTTCTTAAGATGGATCCCAGTTCTCGTTTACTCATGCACCTAAGTATTTGTATTGCGAGACTATTCGTTTTTAATGGTTGTTTTTGGCATCGGATGTGATCTTTTTGATGTTATGAATAATTTTGTTTTACGTCCTGTCCTGGATAACGTCAGCCAATCCATGCCTCTGCATCTGAATATCCCTTTGCACCACCGATGAATTTTTTGGTCTTCATCTGGATGCAATTCGGGGAAGACGCCTGGTTTACAATGTGATCAGATGCGTTGCGTCCAACGTAGCCATGCTGTCACAGTTGCCTTTACTTTATCTTGCTTTTGACGCCCAGGCTTCCACGAATGTGTGAACTTTTTGTTTTGTCTCTTAAGGGCACCTCACATGATCATCTAAGCAAGCCTATTTTCGTTGTTTCTAGCTGCCTATTGTAGGTCCAGCATTCGAAGCCATACTCTGATAAGATATGAATCCGGTATACTTTGGATCACATAGGACATCTCACCCTAATTCTATCTGTTTCATCTGCTGCACATTCTCCATTGCTATGGATGAGTAAGTAACTTAAGATATATGATGAATGAGTGACCCAAGATGTATAAAACAAAAGTATCACACATAATAATTTCATTGTCTGTCCTTCCATAACTTCGTATAAATTCATTCGAATTCACGGCTAAAAAAAACAAATTGAACGGCTGGAGATGGGGCTTGAACCCCGAACTGGACACTTAACGCATGTTGCTACCGCCGCCTAACGACCGAAAAAAAATTACTATAAATTTATACTAAGTCTAAGCAAAGACGCGAACCATTTTATGTTCATTTCGGTCATTAACTGCTAGCAGCGGAAATATTTTTAAAAAAAGTTCAAATATTTTGATAAAGGTCGTTATTACTATTTCATAGATGTCGGCTTACGTAAGTAAATACTTATTCTTTAGGAACCGGCATGTAAAAGTACCGTCATTTTTCACGGGTTACAACTAGTTAGTAAATAAATTTGTCTCAAAATAATTGAAGTCACTATTTCAATGAATAATATCTTTAATTATATTTAGAGCTACAAGCTAAAAGAGAAGTTACAAAAATATTATTTGAAGGCGGGTGTAACCACATAAATTAAAATGTATTATTGTAATAAAGAGCGACTTATTTACTAAGACATTATACTTTTTAAGAGTATTCAGTTTAACTTTTTTTATAATCATTGTTTAATCACATCCAAATTTATAAACTCTTAATTTATTAAACGTATATTTTTAAACAATGTGAACACCAGATGAGGTTCCAAATTGTTGACAAGGAATTCACGTTAGTTTGTTTCTATTTATTCCGGTGGTCTATGGTTGTTACGCTTACAAAAATACCCACACGACCCTTCCGGTTGGGAAAGGATAATTTCGACATTGTTTGTTAAAATAATATTGAGCCGTTTTTAAAGTTTGAACACCGCCCAATGGCCGCAAGGGGCAATCTCGGAGATCGATAATAACCCAAACGGTCCCGCTTGTAGATTAACACAATGGCGACATTTCGGAGGGAAACTCGGAAAACGCGGGAAGGGTGGAAATTAATTTAAAAACTCCATTCCGAAGCCCCTCCGATAACACTGGCAGATAGCCGGGATCATGACGCTTTTGTTTCCACCTCGAGTTACTGAGGGTATCATTTTTTGCCGTGTTCATAAACCGTGTAATGGGGTGGATTGGAGTGAATTTTAATACGATGTTCAGGTTTACCGACACTGAACTGAACTAGTTCATTCATTACGCATGTGACGCTTTTTGTATTTTGCCGCCCGTGCACATTCTTGCTTCGCTTTCTGCCGCTTCTTGTCTCTCTAAGAAAACTGCTGACTCGTCGTCGCTTGAAAACAAAGAAAGTTCCGGAACGTGCGAAAGGTGACGACTGAGAAAAAAGAAGGGAGATGGAAAGCGACACCGCGGTGGTATTTTTTATTAATCCTGAGCGTAAATACACGTGTGAAAGAAAATGAGCCACTCATCTCACTAAGATTAAACTGTGCCGAGGTGAGTAGCTTTACAACAAAATGAGGAGAAAATACTTCTTAAAATTAATTAACATAGTTGCGTTGCGTCATGTGTGCATATTCCCCCAGTGAATCCGAATGGGTTCCCATTTATTGTAGAATTGATTTTTGTGATTCAGTTTGGTCTCTTTGACTGCTTATTCTATATATTGTATTACTAATTAAGATTTTTGATATATTGGATAAATAGTATATTACCTTTCTCATTGTTTAATAAATTAGATTACACTACCTATATGATTGTAAGTGGTTATCCCTCACCACACACAAGAATCATTATTCTTTTTGGTGAGGTATATACATACAAAAAAAAATGAATTGTAAACATTTTCTAGGTATCATTGTAATAAAATATCATATTATATATTATTAATTAAATAAATTTAAAAAAAAATCATACGTATAAATAGAAAAAACATACAAATATTATTGAGTACCTACGAAGGCAGATGAAATAGCGAATGTAAAAATGAAGGATTTTTTTCATATATATGAAAAAATACGGTGCATTGATCCCAAATAGAAATTAAAATCCATTTTCTGCAAATGTAGTTGACAATATTATCAATAATTTTTTAACAAAATAATTTTACGTCAGTAAAAATAAAAGTAGAGTGTCCACACACTGACTATGATGGGTACCAAAGATATTTCACGAAAATATATTTTCAATCAATGTTTTCAGGAAAAACATTAAAGAATAAAGGATCTTTGTAAATAAATTTCTTTGTCCAAATGCTGTCTTAAGTCGTGTTTACATCATCGGATCGGGCGGACCTCCGCCGCGCCCAATCTTTCCTTGCTCGTATTTTTAATGTTGTAAATGATGTTATGCTTGTATTGTGGTTGAGTATAACTCTACTACTTTATTACTTTGCTACAGTGTATACTCTCTTACCATTAAAAGAATACAAAACAAATTCCTATTATTTATCAGCATAATAAACCTTGATATAACTCCATCACGATTTTATATTACGTTTAATAAACTCATTCAAAATAAGCATAATTTTTGATTTAGTTTGTCTTCTATAACTTTTACAGAGTAAAATTGACAGCCTTGAATTACTGCATAAAATCATATTCCATAATCCATTCAGATGTACGAGAACTATGTTACCTTAATATTGTAATTAATTCCAGATAAAAATAAGACAAGTCGCTTAGTCTGTCTATTGTATATTTCTTATAGGAAACCTGTTGGCTGGATCAGTAATGATGATAATTTTCAGATTGACAAAACAAATTAATAGACAAATATAAAACAAAGAAAGATATATTTCTCACCATCTTTAATTTACAGTAACATCAGTTATTAAAATGGCTACTGTCATTTAAATTCTAATTTCTTCACCTTAAACAGTGTGTTCTGTGAAATATTTTCGACCTTCCTGTCGTATTTTTTGCGCTATATTTTAATACCACAATGACAAAATATCATCGTTAATAGTCCTTAATGACCTGTTGCTAGTGTCAATTAAAAAAAAAAAATTGGATCATGACGTTTTTGTTTCCACCCCTTTCTGGGGGAATCACTTTTTGACACGTTCATAAAAAGTATAATGGAGTGGCTTGAAGTGAATTTTGATACAATTTTCAGGTTACTGGGATTTTTCAATGCGCAAAATTGAATGACGTGTGTCTACGGGGAATTCTACACCACCCGGATGAGATTTTTATGATATTTTCAGCTCGGGACAATCTCTGAGATGCGGATTATACTCCCGTGAGATTTTTTAGAGACAACTCTAGTAGTAGTCCACCGTGTGTAACCAAATTTCAGTGCGTCTACTTCTCCTTTTTCCTGACTTTTATCCGGTATCTTGACGTTATTAGTCTTTTTCTGCATTATGAGTAATACAGGTAACAATCTATGTGGCCACACTTAAAAGACTTTCATACATGTTTCTCATGTAAAAATTGCTTCTTCTCCGTGAGACCTCTATTATTTATCTTAATTAAGAATCTTTTTCTTATTCATATTAAAAATATTTGTTAAGTATGTTCAAATAGAGAAAGTTTCATTTTTTTTCTATGAATGGAATGAAAATTTGAGTAAAATTGTGCAAAAGTCTGAAAGTAGAATTTAGATATATCAGAAACTAACGAAATTATAGAATTTATAATTTGCGTTTTGCATGAATAATTTTGTTCCGTCCGGTGGGACTCCACCGTGACTACGTGACGTCATTTCTCATACATCGCGGCTTGTACTCCAGTGCCCGGCTATGCAGACGCTTCACGTCACAGACGAGTTAGAGGTCAATCGTTCCGCGCTAAAATACCTTTAATATTCTTCTCTATCTATTTTTTCACTGGTTTATTAGTTTTGATCTATATTTTAATTAAATGTTTCAATATATTATGTTAGCATTATGAAACATCTCAATTATTTCAAGAAGGAAAAGAAATTTCATGGATGTAGTGGTCAATATGGGTGGTATCGTGAACGTTTCATTGTATAAAGTGATCCCTTAAGCCAACCAATGACAGGCAGTAAGCCCTGTAAACGCCGAGACTTATTTTCCCAAATGAACTGATCTTGAATAATATATTTACGGGCTTCGCGCTTCTCATCAGCCAGCGCAAGCCCGGCAGACACAATTGCCTCTCGGCTGGCACTCGACGGCGCCCGGCTCTCTTGTTTCCTGGATTGATGGGAATTTTTGGTATTGTTCCAGGCAAGTGCGGCTCCCTCGGCTGTTCCAAGAGCTGCCTGCACGGGGGCAAGTGCATGAAGCACTGCCTGTGCCCGCTGGGGTACGCGGGGGACTACTGCGAGATCCAGCTCGACCTGCAGGTAAGAAAATCCTCAAATAATTACGTCAGAGAAGTGGCGCGTGGCGCATATAAGCAAAAAGTCAGTGCATTGGTGAAGAATCACGGAAAACATATTTTAATGAATTAATCCTTTAATTAATCCTCTATCAATAGAGATGACGGTCGCAAATTAAAAACTTCATGGTATCCGGCGCTTCAAAGACAATCTCGTCGCAGTTCCCACAGAGATAGTGATCAGACAATAGATGAAACAGACACACAACACACGACTCTGACTTGGTATTGTCACGTAACACATAAACACAGAAACACCAAGCTTTCGACACGGTATTGCTAGCCAATACTTAACACAACACTGACAACGTTCTCACCCTGCTTTCGTCACGGTATTGCAAGCCAATACTTAACCACAATAACGCGTCAGCCCTGATGATGGATCCGAAACGTCAGCCAGAAAGGTCGTAATAACACGGCATATTACCCCGGAAAACCCAAACCAGAAAAATAATTAATCATTATCTTATGAAAAAGACAATTCAAAATTTTAGCCGTAATCCGTGGCTACGGCTAGAGTTTTTGTTTTCAGCTGTTTCACTTTTTTTGAATACGCAAGACAGTCTTACTAAATTGAATATTTTCTTTCTTTCGCAAAATAACTTTGTGGTATCATTATTTATATTAATAAAAAGAAAACATTTGGCACTATTTATTGAATAATCAACATTTTTCGGTAACGATAGTCACTTCATCAGAATGCAACAAATACTAAAAAATTAAAATTAAAATTGGAAGAATCGATATTAAACCTTTTGTTTTCATTAATTTATATACTTTCAATTTTAGTTTTTAGTATACATTATATCGTAAGACCATTGGTCCCAAAAATAATATAAATAGTTGATTGTTCTACAACAATAGTTTTAAACAAAGTGTTATCTCTTTATTAATATAAATAATGTTACCACAAAGTTATTTTGCTATCATTGGAGAACCTTTTATGTAACATTTTACACTTCGTCTATTTTGTAATAAATGATACAAGTAAGTTTTGGTTACAAACGACTCGAAGTAAGACCTCCGATTGGTCATCCCGCTTTAGGACACTTTTACAATATCCAGAAAAAATGTATTATGAATAATTTATTTTATTATCTTTATCGACCAAATGATATAAACCAACATATTGCAAGTCGCGTTAGTTATGGCCAAAAATTTAATACTGTAGAACATGGATATCTCGAACTTTGTTGTTTCAAATTTATCAGTAATTCGAACTTTTTTGTTGGTCCCATGAAATTCGTTTCACAAACATGTATATTTTGAACAATTCAAAGTTGGTATCTACAAAATTCACGGTATTCAATAAAAGAACCCGCCCAACGATCTTTTCATCAACAAAACTTCATTCAGCAAAAAAAATTATAAATATCGACTCTAACGCAGCAGTGTGTGAAGAATTGACTGACAATAAGATAGTGGCCAATGTCTTAAATATTAGGATAGCAGAGGACAATAGATCATCAAATGAAGAAGCGATGATTGTCAAATAATTTCAGCAATCTTTGCTTCATAATTTCATTAATTGAAACATCCGAATTCGAACAACGAATTGAGGCAATTTATTGAAAAAAAAAATGATGTAAATGAAGATATGTTCCTTTCCCTAAATAAATTGGAAGGGCATATAATAAATAATTCGTGGAAGACAAAATCTCATTTTCAATTTGTTTAAAATTATTTTGTTAAAAAAAAGGAACTTATTTTGTTGGAACCTGTTTTTCTGTTTTGTTTATATTTTTATTTTTGAAAATCTCATACATGCGCAATTTTGAATAATAATTCATCATCCAAGTCAGTTCCTCATGACTGAAGACCGTGACCTTCCTGACCTCCTGCACATCTTAACTCTGTCAGCCGAGAAGTGTCTCTAGCTTTTGATTTGTCCAACGAGTCGATGATCTTCCCATTCGACCCTCAACATGGCCCGTCTCAACAGGCTTCTCCAGCCTATCTTCTCTTTTTTGAAAAGATATACAAAAAATCATATGATATTTCTCAGACTTTAGAAGCTCTTCTTGATTTTGAGTCCTTGTAATATGGAGACATGAGTACTCTTGCTGTCCACGGTACACGCAATATACCGAATAATATTTAGATTAAGTTCGAAGTTTGTAGAATGAAAGAGTGTTTTGATTGTTTATGGTTATTTCTCAATCGAAGATATGTTCCGGGAGCAAGTGAAAGTATAAGTATGGTAATAAATTAAAGCAAGTAAAATAAGGAACAAAGAAACTGTTGATATGTAGCGCAGGTCTACCTGATGTTATGACAGACACTTGAATGAAAACGTAGCTTCGTTTTTCTGTTTACCTAGGACGACTTTCTTTGCTTTCGTATATTTTCTGGCGCAGCGGTTTGATTATATATTATCAACGTAAACAAATCTCTGGGTCGCCTGATATTATGGCAGACACTTGAATGAAAACGTGGTGTCGTTGTTCTGTCTCGCTGGGATGACTTTCTTGTTCTCGCGTATTTTCGGGCGCGGCGGCGACAGATTGATTATGTCAACATAAACAAGTCGCTGGGTCGGCTAGCAGATACACGGATACCGCCACAAATATATAAGTACGTATATTTAAGGTATGATATACAGGTAGATAATAATTCGAATTTTCCGGTGGTCCCTTGAGGTTCGAGATATCCAGTTGTACAGTATTACGAAAATCTTTTAGCGCCACCCAGGGGTAGGGGGTTCACCAAGGTGGCTGAACAGTTGTTGGGTGTCTGAACCACCGAAGTTCGATGAGTGATGGAGATACATCAGGAGGAGCCAGGCAGACACCTGGGGAGACTCCACGGACCCACATCACTTCGAGTTTAGGATTTAAAAATACTAAAAGACCTAGCGTAGATGCCGCACCTCTCGCAAATACAAATATTCTTTGTTTCAACCTTAAACTTTGAACATTATCAATCTTTGAGATTAAAAAGGTAGAACTTAAAAAATAAGTATTTTTATTTCCATATGTGTGATTGTGGAGTTCTATATTCTTACCTCTGAAACAAAAAAATTAGGTGAAATACACATATAATATTTCTGCTACTAACTATGAGACACCTTGATATAAATAAATATTGAACTTTTAATATGGATACTGCTATATTTGCTACCAAATGATGGACATTTTGCTTTTTACTCTTCAAAAATTAACATGAACTCTCCCTTTAGTATAATAGTATAAAGCCACCATTTTTCACGTATTGCAATCCTTGGAGATTGATTAGTTGAAATGGATATTGCTGCCTTTGCTTTTTATAGTATTTGGGAAGCACGAATCTGGAAAGGATGAATCTGTATCTATACCTATAAAACTCAATGTCTGTCTGTCTGTCTATCTGTTCTCTATACAAATCCACACCGTTTATCCGATTTGATTAAAATTTTGCACACTTATGCTTTGGAACCCGGCGGGTAACATAGGCAACAATTCTCCCCATTCTCATACCCCTTTCCCTTCCCCTGACATATTTTCGATGTAAATCTGTACCGTTTGACCGATCGGACTCAAAATTTGGAATCTTATTCTTTAGGACTCAGCGGGTAACTTTTACCTTTTCTCCTCCCCCTGATATATTTTCGATGCAAATCTATACCGTTTGAATCAAACCTTTGTTTCCCCCCACAAATTTATTTTCAACTTAATCCTTAACCCGTGCACCGCCGGGTACGAGCAGCAAGTTTCCTATAAAATTTCGAATTCAGTAGGTACATTCTGAATTACTTATCTTCGGTGACTGAATTCAAAACATATTTATAATTTTTTGGATATTGCTGCATTGCTGCATTTATCGTTTCAAACTTTTTTGATCTGGAGAACGACATCATCATTGATTTGAGCAACAGCGATAGGAAACTGCCGAGTTGCGATCAAAGTTATTGCAACTAAGTTTGTGAAAGGCGACAGTGCATTACTCGACGGTTCTTTTTAAAAAGACTCGTTTAAAGGAGGTCTTTATCCCTTTTGCGATCCACTGCAGGAAAATCTAGCGCCATCTCTGGGGAGAAAATAGCACAAATAAAAATGTTCAATGAAAGATTGGTCAGTTAAACCGATCCTAATGGATATAAATTCCTTTAGAGCTTTTACTGAGTATTCACTGGAAATTGCTCCGTAAATAAATCTTTTTACTGGATTAAATGTTTTTTATACATTAATCCCAAAATGTACCGATAATTATTTAACATTTAAAAAATACGTCTCTCTTAAATAATTCGGCGAAATAATATTTAATGTTATCTGCTGAAACCCAAGAAAAATAACGTACATGATTGTAATAATAATAAATGCTACGTAACAATTTTACATGTCTCAATTTCAGCTTTTCATTAGCTAGTTGTTTGTATGTCCCAGCGGTGTATAAATCATAATAAAAATAATTTTAGTTTTCACTTATTTACCCTTATGCCGTTTCCCCGTGGGAGTAGGCAGAGGGGATGGAGGGCCACACTCTTCTGTTCTAACACACAATTCTAGCCTAAACCACAGGTATACATACATCTTTGCATGCAAGTTCGATTGTTGAGGCTCCTAACAGGACCATATTCACGTATCACGTAAATCTGATCTTGCTACGTCTTCCGCGGTCCCTCTCTTTCTAGCACCATCAACACTTGCGTTATATATCTTTCTTACCATTCTTTCCTTATTCATTTGCTCAACATGCCAAAACCGCAAAGCAACACTTTTTTTTAATTCTATTAACTATTCTAAGATCAGTTTTACATTTTTTACTTATAAATGGATTTGAAACACGTAACTATGTCTAAGTGATCTCTGCTATGTACCGCCTGTATTGCCTCGGTAGACAAAACTTTCAAAACAAATAAAATTATCTCGAAATCGTTGTATGTTTTTGTTAGCATGTAAACGTTGAAGATGGTATAGCTCGCCAATTTGTAGGATGTTAGGAAAAATTCAGTCTACTCACAGAATTTTGCAATGTTCACATATGTGTCGCTATGTTAGAAGCGGTGTAGTGTAACTTTGGGCAAGCAAGTAAGAAATGCTCAAGGTAGTAATAATAGTTGTGCTCTGATTTATTTTGGATAATTCGTGATTTACTGGGTACGATTATAGTATAAATGTCACAAGTTATTTGAGGTTACAAAGCTAAATGCGTATTAACGGTCCTGCGGTCAACGAATTTATGAAAAAGTGGGGCAACGAACGTGCGCCGTACGAACCTGCGCTGACTTCGTTCTCGTATTTGGTCCCGCTTTTCGCGTATTTTGGTAAAAAACCTTTTGATTGGTCGCGTTACAACGCTTTAGAGCCCCTCCTACACTGCATCTTAAATCACCATATAGCTATGAAATAGATTTTTAGTTTTTTTTTAATATTAAATACTTGTAAAATACTAGAAAAACTAAAAATTACCCATTCGTAAATTAGACATTCTCTCATTTCAAAAGAGCCAATTCCATGAGAGAAATTTAGGAGTGAATTCCGCCTTCTAATTATTCTTTATTTTCTTTGATATTTACTCAAAAATTTTGCAATGTTGATTTATACTTGAAATGTTAACAATTTTAATTAAACTTTTAGTTAAAAATTCAGTGGTGGAGAATGTTTTTTATATTTTTTTGGTTTAAAAAAAGATTTTTTTAAATGTTATTTTCCTTCGGCAAATGGATATATTTTTCAGTAATTCGATACCGTTGAGTTGTTACCCTAAATAAACAAATAAACACACTTTATGTGCCTTCGTAATCCGTACTCCCTGGGGGTGGACTGGGCTGGCCGGAAACATTTCCAAACATTTAATGTGGTCTCAGCCAGCGCTAACCGTGCCGTGGTGTGATTTTATTCATTGGGTACACTTTTAATTTGGAAAACGGCATAGCAAAAAAACAAAAAATCACAGAATATTTGGTCAAAAAATAATTTTATTCTTAAATATAAAATTAAACTAATCAAATAGAAGAAAATACAAAAAATGTGGATTATTCTACCAAATGTATAAACTCTACAGTTGTTAATTAAGATGGTGATTATGTATTTTTCTCGTTGAAATATGCTTAGTTACCTGGTAATGAGTAATTTACTATCATCGTCATCAGTTTTTGATATTAATATATTAAAATCTTTGGATTACAAATACGAATGAGAATGGTCAAAAGCTATGTATCTAATCTAATCCAAATATGAAATAATCTAAATAACCTAAACAAATATAAAAAATATATATATACAACGTTTACCAATTCCATCGTCAGAATATCCACACATTATCAAATTTTGAATTTTCTATATACTCGTATATGTTCGAATCAAGAACCTTCTATATATTACTATGGTCTCTGCTGGAAACATCTGTTGATTTTTTTCTCATTACAAGTTTTCTCATTACAAGTTAGTAGTAGTTAGTTTTGTTTTTCACATAAAAAATAATATATAGAGGTATCATTAGTAGTTACGAAAGTTGTGTATATAATGAGAAAAAAATCAACCATTAATATATGAAAGGTTCTTGATTCGAACATATATATAGAACTTTCAAAATTTGATAATGTGTGGATGTTTTTACGATGGAATTTGTGTAGGGTGATCATTTAAGCCAGCTCATACAGGTTGTAGTCCCTGAGCCATCGTATAAGAGACTTCCATCCACCTTTCTCATATATAAATTAGCTTCATCTCTATGAGATTTCTATAATTTATCTTAAATGAAATAATTTCGCTGTCTGTCTGCTTGTCCGTCTGTCGGTCCGCAAATTCGTAACTTGATGGGATTAAAATTTTAGATAATTAGAGTGTGACACGCAATCAGCGCGCGGCATGTTACGCGGTCACGCAAGATTCTTTATTAATTATTAGAATATCAGATGCTTCAATTTCAAAAAAGGTTATTTGATCATCGGTGACAGAATGTGATGACTCGAGAGCTGATTGGAAGTATGACGAAAACATTTCACAAATTTCCGAAGGCAATTACTGCAATGAGATTCGAGATACATAGTTGAGGATAACCCAAGGATATTTTAAGAGAAGGTGTATGGGTACCTAGAACCAGAAGTTTTGAACGTTGGAAGGAATTTCATTTTCGATATTTTTAATATTGTCTCGAAAACAGAGCTTAGAGGCAGTTTAAACCTTGTGCGAAATATACTAACAGTTCTGTAGACGGCGTAACATTCCATTTTATTCAATTTATTTTTACTTAAGCGTGAGGTCTTTAGACAACCGTATTGGTGAATTGTTCGTGTTTGAATGGAACAAGGTCTTCAATAATTTAAAATTAAATACAGTTAACTAGTAAAATATATTCACACGTCTGGGATCGCACACATTCACTATTCAACGCCCGGCAAGTATTGTCTTAATTTAACGCTACTCGCCTTTTTTTATTATTTTATTATTTATTTTAATATTTTTCATATTTATCGCTACCGCTTTTGCTTGTCGTAGTAGAATTGCTGAACTGTCATAACACACTGTATTCGCGTGGCGTCGACCTTTCTATACGGAATGTAGTTTTGCGAACATTCGGGCGCGATCGACTGACTTCTAAACCTTTTTTGTAATTTCTAATTCACTGTAAAACATCAAAAGTGCTGAGAAATTCTCAATTACGTGTAATTCCGAGTGTTTTTTCTGTTTCGCGACAACATCTTCGATCGAGTCCAAAGTTTTAAGAATTTGAAATTTGAATAAAATGATTGTAAAGGACTCCACTCCTGACAGTCCTTAATCGCTTTCACAATTGAGTGTCCTGTTTTATTAGTATCGCGCCCCCCGTTCGCCCTAATCCCGATACGCCCATGACACCCAATATGCACGGGGTCTTTAATTCCACCGACACGCAGCTTCATCATTTCGCTTGGAATGAAGCGGAATTATAGTGGCGTGCTGAAAGCAAAACTTGGGGGGTTTCTATTCACAAAATGTACTTAAAGTATTTTAATTATTTCACGGAATGCTAGTCGACTATTGATTTTAGCTTCATCAGAAATATCCGCGGGTCATAGAATGTTAACCTTTTTTCCTCTTCTTCATTCGTGACCGATTAATGTCTTTGTCTTTTATATCGCAGTCTTTGTCACAGATATTCAATTCCAATGGTTTTCTGTTTTATTTTATTATTTTAGAATTATTGTTGCATCCAATTGTGTTAAAATTTATTTAAATATTTAAAAAGTCCAAAAGATTTTTTTCAACATTTTTTTCCAAATAACTTTCTAATTTATGCATTCTATACTTTACTTTAGGTATGATATTTATTCAGGTATTTAGGTAGATGTTTATTCCTCAAGGGAGAAAAGCTCCGAGGGCTAGTGAAATTTTACAAGTAGATACAAGTAAAAAAAAAGAGATTCGCCTGATCCTATGACGGAGATCCGACATTTCTTCTTCTTTTACGATTTCGTAATATATGCGGGGTAATTGCGTAGTATTACTGACGAGGCATTAATTGTGATTGCAGTATTATGCGATCTCGAATCCACAATTTATTTATATACTTACTCAGCAATATTACCACAACAAGATACTTTGCTTAACCCACATGCACGAATAAATGGCGCATTTGTTTTGTCAAATAGTCATCCGTAGCAACACGGAATGAACGCACAATTAACAAAAATATTATCCTGTACGTAAACAAAGAAAAGTGCTTGTATTATAAATAATAAATAATATGCGCGACCCGAATGCCTATATTGATCAATACTTTTTTTATGGATTTTAGGGAGGCCAAACCTCTTGTGTGATTTTCCTTTTACAGACAATGTAAAAGGGATACACAATGAAGAAAAATTATGCACAAACGCACAAAGTATCGTTTAAACTAAACATGGTGTACGTAATTCGGTCTGAACCGTGAATAAATCTCTCCTCTTTAATCTTTAATTTTCCTTCATCTGCTATATTCAGTTCCAATCACAATAGAATATTTAAGACAAACTCACCCAATTGAAAATTTCTCGTCTGCTGAAATGTTTGACTTGTAAATTCATTAATTCAAGTATAAATATTTAATTGAATTAAAAATTATTTCAGAAATTTTCCATTTGGGATATCTCATAATGAACCAATGTAAACAAAATTACTATATTTATCTGTTTAAATTTCTGAGCAAAAGTTTTAAGTTGCTTGTTAATTAGTTATCATTATGCTATGTACTGTAATTAAGAATGCCTGAACCAGCAATAGAGGATAATTATTTCTTTACTTCTCATTTTAATGAGTTATTTATATTCTACTAAAAATACATTGCGTGTCTCAGACACGTGTATTTTATCTCTGCATAGAACATTTTTCTGATTCGAAAAATATTCGTATATTCGGTGAAATAAATAAAATAAAAGTGATAATTTCCTTTGCGTCGATCCAAATCCCAGTTTCCCGCATAACAAGTGATAATTCTCACCACCATGCTGCCAAGAAGCCCAGCAAAACGTGAATATAACTATATTTTACAAATATCAAAACTTTTTATTAACACTGGCTTCGTAAAAGAATCATCAAGGATACTGAATCTTAAAAAATACAATTTAAAGTACATAAAAGAGTAGCTGTATGCTGTATCTAAATACAACAAGACCAATAAGAAAGTACAAAAGCAGGAGAAACTAAAACACCAAAATGAATCCTACTGAGAATAACACAAAGGAACAAGAACAACAAAATAAATTTGGAATAAGAATAACAAATTGAATTTCATTTAGTATAAGAAACCAGAATGGGTGTTAGTAGACAAAACAGGAAGAAATAAGAAAGCATAAAGATTTCTCATGGCATTAACGGGAAGAAACAAAATCAACAAAATAAAATCAAATTAATTAATCAACTAGAAAGACATACAGAAAAATCTAATTCACGAAAAAATATTAGGTTACTACTGGAATTCGAACCCAGGTCACCTCCTTTTCGGGGCCGGTACTCTGACCACTAAGCTATCCGTGAATATATCGATCTTATTTGTAGTTCTTATTTTTATTAATTGATTAATTTTTATTTTTGTCCATAGAGCAATCCACTTTTTTGATAAGGTAGTTGAAATTACTTTGCAATGCTACCGCTAGATGGATGCCAGAATTAATTGAATATTTCATTTTATTTGGACATACATTTATTCAACAGATATTATATATATTCAAGAATTGAATGTATATCAATAAAATAAATTTAGATTTCTAATTCACTTAACTAGCTCAGCATTATTAAAAATAAAAAAATCACAAATAAAGATTACTATTCTATAAATTACTGGGCTAGGCAAAGAGGATAGAACGTCAAATAATCTTATCCCAATTCACAAATTTTGAGTTATCTCAAGCGAAATGAACCTAAGAATTAGATGATACAATATTGAGGGAAATTGATTTACTTACTAATTTGGTACAGACAGCCAACCTCGTAAAGGAATTCGACAAAGGAAAGATAACAATGGAAGAAAACAATTTTAATTAAACTAATAATGGACCTTCATTCAGTCAGCAATGAGATTAGTTATACATCTTATTGTTGTATTTTATTATTGTAGGTTAGAAATAATTTAGGTAGCATAGTTTATACAGCTGTATAATTAAAGGTAACAGAAAGCAGGGGAAAATATTACGTATTTTATTAAAAATTAATTATAAAAATAATACGAATTTTATTAAAAATGAATTATTTAAGTGTTCAATAAAACGTTTATTTTATTCTAACCGTATATTTTACTGAGAAGCAAATCTCGAGGTTTCGCCGAAGTCTTATTCAGCTTCATTAGGAGAGCATGAGCCGAACTGATTACGTCTTCCGATTGTATATTTATTATATGCACTTTGTTGTGGTAAAATTAAACATTAATTTCTAATAATATTATTATTAATATTATTTATTTCTTTTGAAGAGATTATTAATTAGTAGGTATTATAAACAATAATGATAAATCAATGAAATAATATTATATTTAAAAATATCCTTTTATAAAAAATGACTTAAATGGCCTCAGCAGGTACTAAGACCCATCACAAATTTTCCTAAAAAATTACGACACGAGACTTTTTGTAATTGGTAGAATTTCTAATATATTAATAGCTTCGTCTCACAGTGACGGGCGTTTACAGAGCTTACGACCTGATATTGGCTTCGATTCTACCCATGATCAACCACGCATCTATGCAATTCGGAAAGCTGTACATATGGTATTTATCAGTGGCGTGCAGCGCATACAAGCAAAAAATCTGTGCATTAGTAAAAATTCTGAGAAACAAATATTAATTAAATAATCTTTATCTTAAGAAAAAGTTGATTTAAAATTCTAGCCGTAATTCGTCCTACGGCTAGAAGTTTTATTTCCGACTTTTCTGTACCTAACTTCATGTCGATTCTTAATTTATCTCACTCGTTTGCGCCCAACAAATTTGTTCCATAGATATAGTCAAGTCGAGAAAAAACTCGTCCTGAACCGTGTATTTTTACTTAACTCTATGTCTGCGAGTTTTTTGTAGTAGACAAGTAAATTTTTCATGGAATACCGTGTTTCTTCGAAAGGTCCCATGCCAGGTGAGAACTACGCGCACGTCATTACAGAAATGATATTTTTTACAAATTCCACCCAAAATTTTTTGTGTGAATTCTATTTGTAATTTCTGTGATGAATGTAAATACATGCTGTCATATCCAATGGTCATATTATAATGACGACATTGCCATCGATGATATCATAAAATGTTTGATTTATTTTTGTGAAAAGAAACGCACATCTGAAATTAGTATTATTCCCGATTTAATTATATATAAATCGTCTTCGAAACATTGAAAATTTTTGCCGTATTACATGTATATAAAATATTTATTTATTTAAGAAATCTTGTTTACAATATTTCTTTTATAGTGCAGTTATTTTTGTGGATTGAAGTTACTCAAAATAGTACATTATATACAGTTAAAAAAACCCTTATATGTATATATCTGTATATATATTTTTAATATAGGTATATAGCAGGCACGTGCAGTGGGAATATTGAAACATAACGTATATTTTGGAAAAAAATAGAAATCAAATATTTATGCTACAAATTTTTATGGTATATCAAGATGATAAGAATTGTGAAATATTACGAAATATATGTGTATTTCGATTTTTTTTCCAAAAAATTTGTTACGTAAAAGTCATGCTGCGATGTTCCTGGTATATAGTCGGTCACAGCATAACCTTAGTTTACACCCACTGCACGCATACTCGCTTACTTTATCCTATGGTAAAAATTTGTCATTCTCATGAAATAATATATAGATGTTGCCTTTGGTAATAAGACTTTAATATGTTTTTTTTACGAGAGTATAGTAGAGAGAGTAGAGTAAGATGGAGTATTTTTGTGTAGGTGTATCGGAAAAGCTTATTTTGCCACCGGGAGCAAATTTGTCATTCCTCGACTGTAAATAGTTTTCCACATTTCTAAAACACGAACAACAAAATTTGATCACCGCCGGGAGAGCGGAGGTCGTTTGTCAACGATTTGGCTCTCCCGCTCCCGGGGTCGGCGGGCGACCTGTCAGCTGATAAAATTTGTATAGTTTTTTTCAAGTACGTCTGTTTATTGCCATTTATCGATTTTCTTTCAAATTAACCGGACAAATTTGATCGACTCTGGAATTTACTTAAATATCTGATAAATTGTGTGTACACAGGTTTGAGTGAATGAAAGTCATTTTCAAATGGATGTAATCAGTCAATCCGACCTATTCGGAAAATAATAATATTACGATATTTTTAGTGATGTAATTAGTACAGCAACACTCAAAAATAGAGATTACCTCAAGATTTCGAATAAAATATTGATTTTAATTTAATATTTCAACTGAATTTGTATGTAAAAGACTAACCCATAAAAAACAAGTTTTTATTATACTCCCTTTCTCATTGAATCAGGTTTCAAGCCTACTGCACGCGTCGGGGTCATTATTCATTTGTATTGATTCCAATTTGAAAAAACCATTAAAATTTCAAAAAATCCAAAATTATATTATAAAAATTAATAAAAAATTAAACGAAAATTTGTTAGACATTTTTATCGTCACCACGAGTCTGCCTGCAAAGTTTCAGCTCGATTGGATCACGGGAAAAGAGTTAAAAATCGATCCAAAGTTTTTCCGGCAGACAACAAACCGCAGACGCCACGAGTTAAAAGGAAGGGAGTAAAAATTAGAAGATATGTTTGAAACAACCTGATTTCTACATACTTTTAAACTATTTTTGTACTTTTTAATTTAATTATAAGTTATTAATTTTAATTTTGTTCTAAATAATGACCAAATCATATCGAAAATGATAATCATCCACTTTACGTTGAATGAGTTTTAGCTAGTCAAGAATTTGGTGACAAATCAATTACAAGATTTCACCACAAAAAACAAACAAACAGACAAATAAAGTTAAATAAAATCTAATGAATGAAGACAGTGGCAAAAATCTTCTCCCCTTGTGCAAGCAGTTTGTGACCTGCAATCAAATTGATTTCTACAGTGACTTAACATTTTGTTTTAAAGTTTTATAATTTATACACGGCGTGCGATCGAATGACAGACTTACCGACTGCAAATAACAAACACCCACTATAAATGAAGGAACAAGGAGGAATGCTCTATGACGTCATCATATATTTCAACGGCTGTTCATTTGGCGCTAGATGTAGACAACGCGACATATAATTACATTAAATGTCTCTTCCCTGCTGGCTATGACGGGTTGCGAAGGTTTGATGGTTCTCATACAGAGGGCACAGTGTTGGCAAGGGTACGATTATGGCCGTGTGAGTGTGAGCGATTGTTAAACGAGATGGTCATTAAGGGAGGAATTACCGTACACAAGTCTCTCGCCATAACAAGGTAGAGATCCCAATGAGGAGTTATGGTTAATTCTATTTATTACTATATTCTCTCTCTTAGTCGATGGACTGATAACTAAGGCTCGTGGCCCTTTTATCTGCTTCTACGATATGAAACGCGTTTTATTTTATATTTTCTAGAGCATTAACAATTTTATGACACGGTAGTATACACAAAAAAGTGTTATTATAATAAAGTTTTCACTAAATCAATTACAATTATGTACATCTAAGCAATAATCAAAAAATGCATAAATACAAAAGATAACAAAGTATTACACATAAAAATATATTTCATGTAAGATAATCCAGATATTATTAAGAAAGGCCTAAAGGCTTTAAAAAAATTGAAAAGAAATAATATGCAAATGATAATATTTTATATATAGGAGTGTCGAAGAACATTGTAGTGAGACATAAAAAATTAAAAATTAAGTATAATAATTATATTAATTCGGGTTCATTCCAATTGGAAAGAGTTTGGCATTTAAAACACCACGCTTACCAGACGGGTCAGTGAGTTTTAAATCAGCCGCCCTTAACATAGGGAACAGACGCTGTTTGTAGCCGCCCATTATGGGTCAGACGCTACTGCCTGTTGGTCTGTGAGAGGTATTTTATTTTCCTCCTACCCTCTATATCTGGCGAGATTTCCCCCATCCACCACCTGGGGACGTATCTCTTAGCAGTTACAGGCTCCGCTGAAGATTACAGGCTACAATATAGCCTCCCAGAGTTCTGAAATGGAGACCTTGGGAGAATAGAAGAGGCATCGGAAGACCGCAAAAGAGATGGACCGACGATATATCCGCTGTGGGGGGAAAGAAATGGCTACAGTTAGCAAACAACAAGGAAGGATGGAAGAGTATGTAAGAGGCCTATATCCAGCAGTAGAGAGATGATGAAGAAGAAAAAGAAGAATTATATTAAACGTAAAAATTCACTAAACCACTATATTTTTGGTAACACCAACCGGTTTCAGAACCACCGTTCCTACTTTAGGGTAAACTACAATTAAATATATTTTAGCAACTAATTTTTATGTGTAACCTGTAGTATGATATTATTTTTGACACTAGCTGTAACCCGTCAAAAATTACAGTTTTACATGCCGGTTCCTAAAGAATAAGTATTACTTATTTATAGCCAACACCCGTGAAATAGTTATTACGACATTTATCAAAATATTTTACCTTTTTTTTATATTTCCCCTGCCAGCAGTTAAATGTACTATTCTAAACTCTGGTTATTGAGCCGAACATGAAATGGTTCGCGTCTTTGTTAAGTCCTATATGTACTGTAACATCGCCATCGTTGCCGCCTTCGGGTTAGTTTAAGCCCCATCCCCGGCTGTTTGATTTTGTTTTTTTAGTCGAAAATTCGAACGAAATTACGGACGTTACGGGAACAGACAAACAGACAACGAAATTATTATGTTTGATTCTTGTACTGTCGCTTTTGAGTGTATATTTTTAAATTATTAATATTTTTAATAACCAGAATGTAATAAATGGCTTAGTTCAATAATATAAAAATAAGTTAGTCAAATATTTAGTTAATATTAAGCATATAAATAGTAAATATATTAAGCAGAGCATAAAGGTATAAGTAGTCAGGGCAAAGAAAGCTTAGCTCCACTCTTCGGGTTTCTGAGTTTGTTCTGAGTTTCACTCGCCGAAGCGTAAGGGAAGGATTTCCACCCTACCAAGAGAATCTTTCGAAGTTCGTGTAACGAATCGCATCATGTATGCAAGTGTCAAGCATTGTGATAACTATAAATAATACTCACGGTTTATAACTAAATTTACAATATTAAATGTTACAAGTGGGTTCAATGACCAAAGATAGAATTGTGGAAGAAACATGTTGAGAGTCAGTCTTTGATTGGGTACCCGATCACTTCCATCTAGACTATGGATGTAATCACCATAAAAGCGACGAGGCACCGCTCATGTCTCGGACTTGATCCGTCCATTTTATTGTTGGTCGGCTTTTCACTCTCCGTTCTTATACATTCCCCATTCACCAATTTCTCCTGGTTTTCTCCCTCTCTTCCAGCAATTTGTCCAACGTGCAAAAAAATATTTTCTTGCATGTTGTGAAAAGCCTTACTGTATTACAAAGTTTCTGGAGAGTAGAGACATTCGTTCGTCTCACAGTCCATCATATGTGACATCTCGAGGATGTGGAGAATGTTGCTCTCTTCCTTCTCAGAGTTCAAGTTTCGACTCTATATAGAGCTAGTGTAGATCTTCGACGTTCTTTTACACCCTCAAGTGGAACAAATTGTTTTATATACAGCAAGGGGCGATTTCAGGATGGTTTTCTTCATCTCTCAATGCTTCAACTTCACAAGGAAACGCTCGTAAAAGTTTGAACTATTTATTGAGAATAATACAGTAATAGACACGTGTGAGATATAATATGACCAAAAATAGATTGACGGGGCTGGAACATCTGATGTGCCTTATATAGATTATGGGAGTGAACCTTGATACTAACAAAATGTGGTGTTTCGTCACGTATGCCAGTACAGATAAGTTCTCCGGGTGCAGGGCGCGTGTACCGAACACCCCCGGGATGATAACACCCTTAAGATAACACCCCCGGGATGATATCACCAATGCTGGAACATAAGAGTTCTTTCAAATTTTGGTCAGCTATCATATCAATCCTCCATCGAAACTCGCCTTCGAACCTTTCATCACGAGACGGTAGATAAATCATCGATCTCTTTGCCAGTCATCACCATTATTATTTATCGGCAGAGTATGTATTTTTATGTTGCTTCTTATTTTTTTAAGACCCAGAACCAATGTCTCTTCAGCGACCTTTTTTTTATTCTATATACTACACCAGAGTGTGCATTTCACTCACTCTTAATTTGTTCATTCACTTTACCAATAGCGGAATAGTTAAAATACTTTACTGCAAAAACATTACATTAAATGTTACAGAACAATCCTACACAGTCGAGAAGGATCCAGAACCGTGTAGAACACTCCGGAACATTCCGGAGCAATCCAATATTATCGAAAAATCTCTATAAACGCTCCGAAATCCGAATCCGCTAGAAAAAAAAAAATGTAAGCCGTGTTGGGCAGCGCAGCTATGGCGCAGCGCACGGCGGGCGTCCGGGCGGGAAGTTTTCTGTTTTAATAGGACACGATCTCTAATAGCGACGTCTAGCTACACCTGAAGCAAACGATTTATCAAGGGATTATTTGAGCGAGAACCAATCTAGCGGTACAGGAGGTGTGAAATTCGAAAAGTATAAAAGTTAATTATTTAACGAAGTTAATTATTTATTCCCATCGCCGCAAATACGTGTAGGTACAAACTGAAGGTGTTGAACAAGCTCGTTTAAAGCTCACAGCTTGAGAACAAATGAAATGTTTATTTGCAGAATGTCAGCTGTCAAATTCATCCAACAAAATGTAGATACTAGACACTGGGTTGGATTAATTCCCAGCTGAAACATTCCAGAAGATACGAGATAATTTGCGACGATATTATGTAACACATGACGCGTTTAGTGCCCACCAATCATTTTGCCGAGGGTACTTGCGAGTTAGTTATAATCGGGTGACTAATTAGACACAACCCTTGGAGGGAAACTCGACGCCTAGGGAACTAGCGGTGTTTATGTGAGCGTGTGTGTGTACGGAGTACATTGTACACATTATGTGCTCAGCTATCAGGGTCTTGTATGAAAATAACAAAACGAAATTTTCATTTTAAAAGTTGTACAATTTTGATGTTATCGAATTCTGTGACTGATTCATGGTACTAGGTTATACTCCATTTTTCTCTTGCGAAGACAACTCAATAAAGATCAATTATTTTAATTGAAACACGAGACAATAATTGTATTCAACTATATTAATTACTTCTTAGTTACTTACCGTCATGCCGATTTCCCATGGGGATAGGTTGAGAGGATAGAGCGCCGTACTCTTCTGTGCACACACAACTCTCGCCTTATCCACATTAATACATCTTTGTGTGCAAGCTCAATGATTATTGAGGCTCCCTAACATGTCCATCTTACAGTATCTGATTAATCTGGTCATGCCACGTCTTCCGCGATCACCCTGGCACTGCCAGTTTTTTTTTTTAATAGAGATGCGAAAATAATACATAACCAGTATTCATTGCATAACTTCTTCTTCTATTTCTTTTTCTTCTTCGCCTTCATTTTTTCTTTATCTTCTTCCTGAACAGAAAAACCCTTATTCTTCAAATGGGGAACTGTCAATGGCTGATAACCCAACCACGTAAACAATTAAATAAATAAAAAATTGAAGACATGCTTTGATACGCTTACTTTCCATTCATTTGTAATAAATTTTTAACATCACCCATGCAGTATCGAAATTTAAACTGCTTAACTACTGAAAGCTCAATAATAATAGAAAATTATTCATTTTAATTGAAATAATAACCAAATCATGTCGATTATGATTAAATAATGTATAATCATCCATTTTACATAAATGTTGAAAGTTTCAGAGCTCCAACAGAGCACAAACAAAAGACAAAACGAATTAAATAAAAGCATTTAAAGAAGATAAACGTCAAGAAACAGTCACAAAAAATAATAACTAGTACTGCGATGAGAGCAATATCGAGAAGAAATATGAATATTCATCTCAGTAAAATGTTGAAAGATCTCAAAATGATTTAATTTCTATTAAAATCCTTACTGGAACATACAGACAGAATTTAGTAGAGAAAGTAATGCAAATCAACATGAGCCCGAACGTGATAAAAGAGGAAGAGATATAATGAGACTGCCACTTAGGAAAAAGCTTTAAAAGCTATGATATACAGCGCAATGAAAATATTTGAAATAAACTTACAAAATATGTGTCGTGCACAGAGTACAATATTGTACAGAGATTAACTAAACCCCTTCCGTAGGCAAGGGGAATAGGTCACAGCGAAGGTAGACTTCCCACGCGTATATTTTAGATATATTTCGTCTTCTTCGTCGTCGTTGCTGCGTCTCGTTTGTCGAGGATCCTCTCCATCCATCATTATATCTCCATCTCCTCTGCAGGCCAATTCTATAGGCACCGGTTTTTCCACAAACATCACAGGTTAAATTGTGTCTCTGTTGGTTCCGCTGATGAAAAGCGACAGCGTTCTGTTAATTAAGAGGTTTTTATTGCAGCTGCTGTACCATGACAGATATTTCGCCACTCAGTCCGGTCAAGCGCCAGCTGTTTTCAATTACTGGGGCTCTAGTGCAAGGACTCTCGTAAGCGATCCTTGAAACGCTTCTTTTGTCCGCGGACCTTACGTTTACCGAGGACTTCATCGTAAAGTACACGCTTAGGTAGTCTGTGATCTCCCATACATGTCCGGTCTAACACTGCCAGGACTTAGTTATTAGGTCCTCAATAGGTTTGCAGTCTGAATGCTGCACTAGAACTGTCATATTGCTGATACGATCGCTCCAGTGAATTTGAAATATGCGTCTGAGAAAGCGCTGTTGGAACAGTTCCAAACTGCGAGTATCTTCTATATGGTATTCACGTGTCCGATCCGTATAAATATAAGCAGAGTTACAGCCTTGTAAACGAATATTTGTATGCGCTGTGATAGGTTGCGGTTCAGGAAGACTTTCATTGAGATTTGCTATGACTGCAGATGCATTTCTCAAGCGACGGTTGGTTTCACTGTCGAGAGATAACGGAGGCTAGAATGCTCCCCATGTATGTGAAGTCGCATTTATAATGCAGTTAAACCATTTCTTCTTACATTATTAAATCTCCAAGGAAAATAAAGCGTACTTTTTACAATAGACGTTATTTTTTTTATTTCGTTCCAAGCAGAGTCTTAAAAGTAAGAACGTAGTTTGTCTTTATATTTTAGTAGTCCGTGATGTATTGTTAATTTAAAATGGGTAATAATAAATGGATGAATATTGTATTTATATTAGAAGGAGAAGGAAAACGAACAGTAAAAAAACATAAAACTGTTCACACATTATATTGTGTCTTAGCTGCGGATGGCAAGTGAAAATACTAGAAATTAATTAGCGATTTATTAATTAATTATCAAATGGACAACGTCATCTTAAACGAATTAAACTTAACGCTATTCTTTAAATCACACTATTTCGTAATATATCACTCGTGTATGAACACTTTGTTATCGCTGAGTATCACTCTATTTATCACTTATAGAACATTAAATTTTCGCACATAAAAGTCGCATTGGTTTATTTCACAACTTAGGTACTCCGCTTGATTATTTTTCTGGTAATCGCTTCGATTTCTCATGACTGGCCACCCTGGCCGTCGCCTCGCGGCTTACTGCACACCGAACGAACTGTCAAAACACGGTTCTCTCACGTCGTGGCGTAGTCCTGGTATTTATACCCAAATGCTGGTATTTTCCAACTTTCTAGATTATTCTAGTGCTTAGGAGAAGGTTTTCGTTGCTTCTAGACTGTTCTAGGTCCTGCGACAGTGTTGTGACATATTACAATAGATTCGGCCAGTGCGCTATTCCTTTTGCTTGCTATTGCATGAAAATGTATTAATCTGTACTGTATGTTTCCTTATATAAATTAAGAAAATAAGTAAATAAAAATAAGTATATGAATATTTATTAACGTGTGTGTGTGTTATACCGAAATAAATACCAAAATGATAAATTTAAGTAAAAAACACAACCATATATTTTTTAAATTATTTTGCTCAAGTACCTAGGTAGGTAGTACGTCTGCTCCTTTCATTTCATTAACAATGAAAAAATTTGTGAATGGAAAACTTTTTGCGAATGCTTCGAAAATCAGACTGAGCGGAGAGAGTTATATTATATAATACTTCTAAGGGTTTCCCGGCTGCTTCCGTTTCATTTCACTCAATATAAATTTAATTTGCGAAAACAATCAGGAAAGCGCAAGACTCTCTGAGCGTGGCGGGTTGTTTGTACGTAGCTACCGGGTGGCGCGGCAAAAACCGAGAGCTTTAAAAACAATAGATTGAAATTAACGGTCGCAAAAAGTTTTAACTCGAAAATTTTTGATATTTTTAACGGGGAAAAATTCTGCATATTTTTCAGGGAATGCGACATTTTTTTATATATTGACGCGAGGCGGTAGAAGAGGAAATAATTGCACGTAACCGAGAATTGTGCAGCACTCTACACGTTTTATAATAAATTGGAAATCACTAGAAATGTGGAGAAGTCGGTCGATCATTCTCGAAGTTTCACGAAACGATATCTATTTATATAAGAGATGACAAGCCCGCTGCGCGGACGCAATTGTTTTGGCAAGCGAGACACAGAAAGTGAAACCAGAGACAAGAAGCGAACAGTGCGACCAGCGACAATAAATAGCAGTGTCTAACTACGTATTGGTGAAATAATCTCGAGTGACGAGTATGAAATTGGTGTGAATTTAAGAACACTGCTCCAATTAAACTGCGTGCAGTGATATTAGTTAATTAAAAAAACTTTAATTTATTTATTTTAACTGAATATAAATCTGTAGGTGAAAGGAATAACGAAATAAGTAAAAAAATCAGGTTTTCAGGAGAGCCAAAACAAAATTTAGGTATATTGTTTATTTAGAAAATATCTCTTAAAGTCTTACTTAATAATTTTTATCTAATTTTTGCTCCAAAAGTTTTGTTTTTTTGCACAATAACGTTGAATCAAATTGATTAAAGTCGTTTTTTCTTGCCAAATTTATCAAATATGTTAATCATGTAATTTTTCCTTTTTCATAAAATTAAAAAATTATCGCATTTTATTTAATTTTCTGACTCATCTAATTTTTCCTTACTAGACACATAATTATGTATCTACAGAACAACTCTACATACTCAACTCAAAACACGATTTTATTGATTCACTAGCTGTGCCCGCGCGGCTTCGCATGTTTAGATTATTAGTACACTGTTTGGATCGTCATAGAACTTTCGCGAACCTTCTAGAACATTCTCCTTCCAGAAATTTTAAGAAATTTTTGAATGTACAGAAACCTTCTAGGCACACCGACACATTCCGCCACCCAGTTAAGAACCTTATAGAACTTTCGGGAATTTTCTAGAACCTTCTCCTTCCAGAACTTTCTAGAGCATGTTTTTTCTGAACCTTCTGGACTCACCGACACAGTCGGCGTGCCTATTTTGAAACAATCTGCAGCATTCGCGGCCTTCCCATAACAAAACAATGTGCTAGAAAGCACATTTTCGTTACCCACTCCCACCCACGCACAGCCACCCCCACGAAACTCGCATATTTTCGATGTGACACCAAGGGCTATCCACCACCATAACCACCGGTGGATGATTGAGCCATTGAACTAAACCGATGCACTAACAGACTCAACGGAGACCTTGCGGAGTCTTCCAAGTTGCGAGGATCGCAGCAAACAACAGAACATATTGTGAGGACGTGCCCGATCCATTCTCCCCAGAGGACAATTCAGGAATCCACGAGGCAACCCCCTGAGGGTGGAACTGGCTGAGGCTGCCAACGCCATTATGATAAATCTTACCTTCATGACAAAAAGAAACACTGGAGAATGTCTTATAATTCTCAAAAGGCAATTCTGAATGTTCTCAAACGGAAAATGGTAAAAATAGAAAATGGAATCGATGTATGACACATGTGATGAATCACCTGTTTCTATAGATTTTTTTTTTATTTTATTATTTTTATTTTGGACTCTAAGGTGATTTAAATGCTACGCGGGGAAAAATTGAGCTAAACTGGCCGTAGTATTGGAGCTACAAAAATTTGGGAATGATGAAACGCTAGTATTGGGAGGGAGTTAGTAGCGATTGATCGGATATAGGTTACGGGCAGTTACTATTCAATTTTTATAAATCATATTGATCTTGTGGTAAAGCCGTGTTTGGTGCAAATGGTTGACGATCGATGCGGTCCGAGCGGTCCGCATGTGCTTCACATAAAAAAGCTGAACATGGATTTCAGAGATTTAGGTCGCGTTTATTGCAGTTTAAGCCGTTAAAAAACCGATTAACGTCTACTCTAAGGTGACGATGATATTGACAGTTCCACGAGGTTTCTGAATTATTGACTTTTTTGCTCGGGTTTTGAAACCGTTTGAGAGCCGTATATCTTCATCTCGAGTGGATCCCCGTGCAACAGAGAGGCAGAATATTGAGCAAAACTAAGGAAGGCAGGTCTAATCGGGGGATCGCGCGAGGAAAACGCCTATAAATAATTTATAAAAATTGGCCGTGAAGCACGGATAAAACGTACACTATGTACCAGAGGGGTGACCTTAACTGAGCGGATAATGATTTATTTTCGTTTCGCGGGAATCGGATAACGTCGGCAGATAGGAAAGTTAACTATAATTCCATTATATTTATCTGTAGACTAACGCTCTGTCGAGAAGCGAATAGTGATTCATTTTCGTTTCGCGGGAGTCGGATAACGTAGGCAGATAGGAAATTTAACTATAATTCCATTATATTTATCTTTAGACTGACGCTCTATCGAGGAGCGAATAATGATTCATTT
>JADDOH010006780.1:60293-75801 GCA_016648135.1 Agrypnia vestita | reverse complement strand
TAAGAACTACATATAAGGTCGATATATTCACGGAAACATAGAGGGTTGCTATAGCTTAGTGGTCAGAGCACCGGCCCCGGAAAGGAGGTGACCTGGGTTCGAATCCCAGTAGTAACCTAATATTTTTTCGTGAATTAGATTTTTCTGTATGTCTTTCTAATTGATTAATTAATTTGGTTATTAAATATTTCACAGAACTTTGTTCTGAAAAATTACAACTTCACAAATATGAATGTGTTCTTGAATATATATATTTTTATTTCATTATAATTTATAATTGTAAGTCAGTTAGAGACCACCTCAACACTTGCGCCATCCTTGTATATTTTTTTCAAGCATGTACTTAAATAAATGGTTTTTCTATCATGTCTATATACCGGTACTTTATTTTCTTGTAGTCACTAGCGTTTTCGAAGAAACCATCCATTTTTTGTGCGTAAAAATGAAGGTTTTTCATATTTTAAAGATCAAATTTTAAATAATTTCGTAATCTACCTGTCCTGTTAGTCCGTAAATTCCTGGAATTCAAGGCTAAAGACGAAATTAAATGGCTGTAGAAAGGGCCGAACTTTGGACGTGCTGACGGCAACACGGCAACTAATCGAAATAGCCACTAAGCTAGCTAAGGCCTAGCTAAGACGCGAACCATTAATTTACGCCTTCTACTTTCGACGTTTGATAGGCTTTTTATTATGTATAATAAATAATACTTAAATTACGTTCCGTGATTCTTCACGGGTGTACGGTTAGTACGATACTAAGTTAGAATATTTTTCGGAAGATTATATGACCGGTGGCGGCGTGGATTGGGAAGCCTTGAACATTTTGCAGTGTCCCGTGTGGAACAAAAAGCCACGTCGCAATACAAAATCATATCTCAACTCAACACGACTAAAAAAACATCGAATCAGATAACAGACAGAAGAACGCAAGGTTTGCGCAATCGTCTATCGTATACTTTGACAGTCGCACATTTTTGATCGGACATATCTAGAACAATTTATCGGTGATGGAGGTGCATATTAAAAAAATATATATTGAAATGCTTTTCCTAGCGTGTGATTGCTTTGAAAATTATAATGGAAAATCCAGAATTCGAGGCTTCAGATTAAAAAAATAATAATTAATTAACTATATCAGATTTGCGGTTTGCGGTTTGTATTTCCATGTCGAAATATTATTTTGGATGCATTTGGTATCTTATTTTGGTGAGCGTTTGAATTCAAATTATTACGGATTTAAAACATTATTTGATAACAGCAAAATTACAATCACATTTGAATTTGGAATACCATTGTTTTCATGTGATAAACAGTATAAACCATTATTTAGTGTCTAGCGATGCGGATCAAATTAGATGTTCACTATGCGATAATCGTCCAGAGTTGAATTAGGATTCATAATTATAACTAATTACAAATATAATACACTGTGACGGGATTGTGGCTGTGTGATAAAACTAATTAAAGTTTTATTTAAACAATTTTTTTAGTAAGCAATTAGAAAAGACGTACAGTAAAATCAAATTAACGAGAAAATATTTTAATTGCTACCGGAATTCGAACCAACGGACTTCCATTCTATTTGGGGATATATGTAGTCTCTTTTTAATTGATTAACATTTTTATTACATTTTTAGAACAATCCTATGGAGGAGAACTCTACATGTAGGAAAATTATCACGGAATTTCTTAATATATGCAAAAAATCATCAGAAAATAAATTTAAAATAATAAATCTAACATAAACGCGTAAGAAATAGCGAAATCTATAAAATAAATTGCAAAGATTGTAATGCGTCATACATCGGACAGACTGGAAGAAAGATAGAGACAAAGATCGAAGAACACTTGAGGGGAAAAAAATTAACAATCAATTCATAAATGGCTGACCATGCGAAAACTGAAGCGAGAAGAATCGTTTCAACAATAATAGTGTAGATTTAATAAACATACGTAAAAAAGGAAATAAACTAGATATTTCAGAATAAGATTTCAACTTAGCGATTTTAACTTATACTAATATAACAATATTCAAACTCTATCTATAACATCCCCTCTGACCCACCGGACTCTAATCGCCACCCCACTCCTCACGCCATCCTTAAATCTTAAGTTTAGTATTAGTAACATTACTGTATTATAGAAAATGTTCTAATCGTTATAAACAAATGGTGAAAGTAAACAAAATTATAAAATGGTTACATACAAAGTTACACCAGAAAATTTCGAAAAATTTTTAATCTCCATTTGCATGTACCTACTCAATTTTGAGGCAGATTCATTGATGTTGAAGTTAATAACGAGACCATCTTCAAATATCTGACTTATCTGTTCATGCCAAGTTTTTTTGCGGATAACCTCTATTTCTGGTGGCAATACTATAATTATATAATTAAATATCAAAATTCATTATGCAGAACGTTCTAACATTAACCAATTCTGTAAATTGAAATATAAAAATTCTATAATTTCATATCTCCAATTTTACGGTAGGTATATAAATGTACATTAAAATATTTTTTTTATTTTACCTACATATAAAATATTTATGAAATTTTCTGCCAATTTATTAAATTAAAATAAAACACAAATTACTTTCGCAAAACATCTAATAGAATTTGACCATACATTTGATATTATCACAGGCTTAAAATTTTTACATTTCAACTATAAGATACCTCAAATAAATAATTTAGAAATACTCGAAATTAGGAAAAATGTTAATATTAAGTCTAATATAATAAATACACAGACGAAATTTTTGCATAATCCTATTTTGAATATTTTTCCACTTAACATTCCAAATGACCCATAATAATCAACACCTCGAACCCCCCCCTCCCCTCACCAACCCCCTCAACCGCCCCTTCACCGTAACATATTTGCTTGTTTCAACTTTTAAGATTAGTACACAATAATCCTGATGAAGAGAACATTGTTCTCGAAACATGTAGATTTTTTAATCTAATAAAGTGGTGAAAACAAAGTAATTTGTGTTTTATTTTAATAATAATGTCACCACAAAGTTCAAGCCTTCATACAGAAGAAGAAAAAATATTCTTCGAGCAGTTAATTTATTAAATATATATTATTACGTTTCTCCAACAACGGGAATATCGAAATGTAACGATATGCTAAAAAAAATTACGCACTTCTGTCACTTTTCACAATACTATCAAAAAATCTAGAACAGAATAGCGTGATCTAAAATCTTCGGGAGGCATTTGAAACATTAGGAAACACCTATGAAAACATATAAACCACGAGAATCTTCACTTAACCATTAGAAAAACCCAGGAAATACCAAGTACCAGCATTTTTTAGGTATATTATTTTTTATTACCCAGCGTATAAAATCACTTCGGTAGGAAATGAGCGCCATCTTTTGGTGAACTCATTAACTAAGGTCCCATATTAAACTTTGATTAATTAATTATGATGGATTAATTGATTAATTAGTGAATCAGATTCATGTATTGTGATCGAGAATACGTCTGTGCACAAAATTTCAGCTCAATTTAACATAGGGAAGCGGGTGAAATATTGATTATCAGATTTCATCCAGACAAACAGGTGAAGCTAATATAAGCGAGGTAAAATACAATATAATCAATCAAACATCGTATAAAAATCTACTATTGTCTTACACCTTCAGGTCTACATAATAATATCTAAAAAAAAATCTGTATTCTGTATCATTAACATAAAATTTTTACTGACTACATAAATTAAATTATCACATCATGCATGTAAATTCTTTTTATAATTAATATAAATTAACTTTGTTTAAACCACTTATTTATTGAAAAAAATCAACATGTTTCAAAGCCAATGGCTATATTTGAAGAAGAAGTAAATTCTTTTTAATCCTTTCAATGGAGCTGTAACAGTTTTATTAAGTTATTTTATAAATTATGAAGCTCAAGTAGATAATGTAAAGATAGTTTGAAGCTTGAGATGTACATAATATAAAGGGAAGAGTGATCTAGGGCACGAAGAAGCCAAATAAATATTTGGAGGCCTCTGCCGACGGTAAAATGACATCTAAAGAAATGCTGGCCTACATTTTATTGAATGTGAAAGTCAGACAACCGGACTCGTGAAAGGAAATGATAGATGCCCGTGCAAAGTATTTTGCAGTGGAATTCGACAGAGACTGATAAAGAAATATAAAATAGCATAATACATACTGTACTATAAGAAATATAGCGGAACGAATCGCTACAGTGAAATATTAATTTTAGAAATTTGAGAAAATATAATCTCTTACTAATGTTCCTCTCCATTCTTTAAAATTGTTGATCATATGAAATTTTAATCCTTTTCTTTACGTAGATTTTATTTACTTGAAACAATTTAAATAAATACAACCATGGATTTGTTAAATAATTACGAGCGCTAATAAAATATTATAAATAAATCTGCTTTACATTAATTTATAAATACATTCCGTTCCTTGTATACAGGAAAATGAGAAAATGTATAAAGTTAATGGAAAGTCGTATTTTAATTTCTTGAGACGCGACGCCTTCTGGAGACGGAATAATTAAAATTTTAATAATTATAATTTAAACAAAACGAGAAATGACAAAATCTTTCTAGGAAGAAAATATTTTATATTTTAACCCATTTGCGTAGTACATAGAAATACCCTGTTTAATATTTAATCTTTTCCATGTTTGGTTAATATTTATGTTTCATATTTCTCGGCTTCTTTGAAGCAAAGGAAATACTTACTTTCAAGAATCTACCGAAAAAATAAATGTTTGAAAGTTAGACACTGGAAAATTGATTTTCGCTGTTTATTTATTGTAGTTACAGTTTGAAAGGTACGCTTTTGAAAAACTAATTGGACGTAGTTATGAAGAAAGCATCCAACCCGAAAAAATAAACTTAGAAAATGGCTAATCTAACCTAACCTGATCTAATACGCCGATTTTAATTCATTTTAGCATATTTTCTTGCAAAGGGCTCATTGAAGAGATTTTTTAAAATGTTTTTTAGGTGAGGATTTGTAATTGTGAAGGAAGAGAGAAGAATATGGGGAGAGACAGGAAGGAGATCGGAGAGAGATACGAAATGAGCAGGATAATAATAAATGCAGGAAAGTAATTCATTACCCATAAAAAATCTATATAAATAAAAACGTAAATGTTCGTTTGTACAAAATCGATAATCTCTGAAAGTTCTTCACCGATTGCTTCGAAATGTTGGCCCAACATTTCATTCAATTACGTAGATATTTTTGTATACGTAATAAGTTTTTATGTACATACTATTTATTTACATAATTTTTTTTTTCACACGAAGCAAACACATTATGGTGAGACATAATATCTTTAAATAAAATAACTTTGTGTTTAACACCAATTTATTGAGTTAAAACCAACTAGTCGCGACTCACAACTGAGTCTTCATCAGGGTTCAGATATTAACTAAATAACAACAGAATTACGAACAAATTATAAACTCAGGTGCAAGGATTGCCCTGCATTTTACAAAGGAAAAACAGCTAGAAATATAAATACAAGAGTCATTGAACATAAAAGATGTTTAAATAGTGTAGGCTATTCAGAATTTGCAATTCATTTAATAGAAAAAAACCACGCATTTGACCAATTTTCGGGTGTAGATGTACTTCATAGAAATGACATAGGTATTCGTCTCAATAATTTAGAAGCTTTAGAAATAAAAAAATCTTGAAAAACAAATAAAAAATATTTACTTAATAAGCAACTAGATTTATCGCGTAGTCCAATTATAGATATATTCCCCTTCCAATTAACTACACCCACCCACACCCGCTCTCTTTCACTCAACCCCCACCACAGTTGACGTTCTGTCTCTTTCTTCCCTTAATGCTTTCTTAATTGTTCGTAATTCTGTTGTTATTTAGTTAATATCTGAACCCTGATGAAGACTCAGCTGTGAGTCGAAACTAGTTGGTTTTAACTCAATAAAGTGGTGTTAAATACAAAGTTATTTTATTTAAAGATAAATAAAAATGTTAATGTTCGATTGTCCAAAATCTTAAATCTCCTAAATTCTGTGTGAAACAACTTTGCATTCGAATTCGCAGAAATTATTTGAAAAAAAGGCGCCGGTACCTACCCTTTTAATAATGATAAATATTTATATAGGTCGGTATATCATTTTTCAAATTCAATTTTTTACATTCGGTTGAGATGTTGAACCGAAGAGAAAGTGCAGCCTATCACGATATTTCAGAATAAAGGACATTTATGTATAGGTAGGTGTCTATGATTAATTTTCAATTTTGATAATTCCGAGCTTATCGTTTAAAATGAAATTATTCCGAGGTTCATATCAACCATTAATATTTCACTAGAATATTAAATACATTAACAATTCTGCAAATATATACCTATAAAACTCAATGTCTGTCTGTCTGTCTGTTCTCAATACAAATCTACGCCGTTTATCCGATTCGACTCAAATTATGCATTCTTATGCTTTAGGACCCGGTGGGTAACAAGGCGATATTTCTACCACCCCTTCTTACCCCTTCCCCTCCCCATGATATATTTCAATGAAAATCTGTACCGTTCGACCGATCAGACTCAAAATATTCAAAATTACTCTTTAGTACTAGTCAGGTAATATAGGTGAAATTTCCCCTTCCCCCTCTAACCCATCCCCTCCCACAGATCTATTTTCTGTAAAAATCTACACCGCTTGACTGATTGGACCCAAATTCTGAATACACATTCCGATAGAAAAAATAGGCCACATTTCTTCTCTAGACATCCTATCCAACCCAGCCTTGATTAAATGGAAACACTGTTTTAATTAGAGTCTTTGCAAAACATTGGAACCTTTATTTTCCCCACAAATTTCTTTTCAACTTAATCCTTAACCCGTGCAACGCCGGGTACGACCAGCTAGTAAGTAATAATTATTAAAAGTAATTTATATTTCATTTCATTTCTTCCTCTTTTTCCTTCTCTTATCTTTCTTCTTTCGTCCTTCATCTGAAATAAAATATACGAAAAAAACTTTTATTTACCAATAAATTACACGTTTTACAGGTGGGATTTTCTCTGAAAAATGTCTAAATATATGAAAAACAGTAGTATTTTTTCTTTGCGGATCCTACGTTCTATGAATCTGATAAAGCAATAAGTATTATCTGAGGCATAGAAAACATTTAACCTCCTAAGATGTTTTCTTCAGAATTATTATCGTGGTAACATTAGAATTAAAAATTTGCATAATATGTCCTTATAACATAGATATTTTAAACCAATATTTTTGTTTGCCAAAATAGAACCAATTTTTTTGTTTATGAGTTAATTTAGCGATGATGGCCATGACGTGGGAAAGAAAAATATTAAATTTACAAAAAAACTGTATTACTTAAAGCTTGGAAGTTTTCAGCACATAAAGCTGTTGAGCTGTTCAAATACTTACTTAAGTCATTTTTAGCGTTTTTTGGGTTGGATGCTTTCTGCATAACTGACTTTCTGCCCAATTAACCAACTTACTATCACGCCGCTGGACAAAGATGTTACGTCGTAGACAAAAACAAAATGATTTTTGTGTGAAAACGAGTTCGAAACACGCCTTTAAGGAAAATGTTATTTTTCTTATATCAATGCTAACAAAACATATAACCTGATATAAAGTAAATCAGTCACCATAATAGTGAATTTGACTCTGTGTTTGTCAGCTGCATCGCGAGAGAAATATGATTGTACTTGGTGGGTGGGTAGCACCAAGATATTTATTTATTTATTTAATATTCATGGAAGACCAACAGCACAACAAAGAAGCATAGAAAACATTGATATAATATAGATGGCCAATTACAGGTCTCCACATTTAGAAATATTTTAGTAATGATAAATATGTTATGAATTAAACTAAGGCATGTTAAGAATTATATAACAAGAAAGAATAAAAAATTTAAACAAAAGAAAAAGAGACTTAATTATTAGCAAAAAAACATAGGCATGTTAAAAATAATACAAAATTCTGCATTCAAAATTTTTCTTAATCTTGTGTGGCTGCACTCGAACAGATCATTATCTAATAATCTTATCAGTTATTAATGTACAAAAAGCTTATTAGGCCAGTGCTCACGTACGCAGCTGAGACGTGGGTGCTAACTAAGAGGAATGAGCGAGCACTGGATGTTTTGAAAATAAAATTTTGTGGCGTATCTTCGAACCGGTTCTAAAGAACGGACTTTGGCGCAGACGTTACAACAATGGGCTCAATACTCTGTTTAAGGAGCTAAACGTCACAAAATTTATAAAACTGGAAAGACTTCGGTGGCTGGGTCATGTGGAGAGAATGAGCGAGCTTCAGCACCAAAGTCCCTGCTGAACTCAAGGCCGATAGGGCGAAGGAGCTTAGAAAGACCAAAATTAAGATGGAGCGACAACATCCTCAAAGACATATCTGCCTTGGAGCTTCTGAACTGGAGAGAGCTGGCACTAGACCGAGATGAGTGGAGGAAGACTCTTTAGGAGGCCAAGACCCACCAGGGGTTGTAGAACCAATGATGATGACATGGTGAGTTTAGTAGTCACCCATTTTAATGGAAGTGCTATCTTATCAGACATACATATGTACGTTGTTCTCAATACATACCTTAAAAAAAAGTTGAAATATAATAATGTTGTATTTCGAGATAATTCAGTCAGCAAAACGACTGTATAATTTTTAAAAATAAAGAAAATAATGTATTATTTTTTTGTATATTTAAAAAAATTATTAGGCATTTACTAACACTGAATACGTTATAAAATTGTACATCAGATTTTGATGATTCATTTAAAATCTGAAATTTCAGCTGAATGTAAGACCCCGTTTTATTTTTACTATCGTAAAAACCACTTACCGTTTCAAATTACTTGAATATAAAAATACTTAATTGTATTTAAATTGAATTGATATTATTCAACAGTATTGAAGTTGTTAAATTCATACATAATTGAAAATGTGAAACTATCTATCTTATTTTTTGTCTTCTTTTCCTTTATTCAACATTATATGCGGGGTATAAAAGCAATGGAGCAATATCCAAAAAAATCGTCAAATACAAAAATGCTATCACCGATTTATAGCATACATTATTTTGGAAGGGACAGAAACATAAAATCTAGAATTCAGTACAGTAGAATTTAAATTATTGATCATAACGCATCGGTGACTGCATTCAAGATATTTTTAATTTTTTTTGGATATTACCGCTTTTAATTTTATACCCCACATTATAGACTATATGTTTTGGAAACATTTACATATAAAATATTACAATCTATTATACGCTTTCATTGGTATTTAAGTATAAATGGTTGGATTTACGACATTAAATAGAAAAAGTCCACATTCAGGATTTTAAATGTGCGTGAAAACTAAAGAAAATTTTTAAAATCCACAGAAATGGAATTTAATACAAGGTAGGTATGTCTAGAGTAGGGTATTTTTAAAAGTATATATATATATATATATATGTCATTTAAGATTAGATTGAGTATTAATATATAAAGTGAAACATTTTTATTCCCATGTACATTAAATAGATAATTGAAAATTCATATAAATTATTCAGGATTTTTAAAGAATCTTTAATGCATAAAATAAGTGAAAGATTATCACGTGAACTCTAAAACATTTTATATAAAACTCTGCAATTTATTATTATCGTGAAATATGATTCCGTAATATCTAAATCCAATAATGTTTTCTAGGTAGTGACTTAAAGCCCCTTTACATAGCTTAACAAAGCCTCCAGGCTTTAATTGAGCTGCGAAAATCCCTAAACATTAGATAATAGAACCTATTAGAATTGAGAATTTCTGAGTAAAACAAGTAGGAGGTGTTCGTAGCTCAGTTGTATGTCGAAGTTGTCAGAATTTGTACTTCCAGACAATAATCAAACAAGTAATTGGATTGTTTGTATGTTTCCTTAGGGACATGTATTTTCGGTACTATAAATTTTATGTATTATATATTATGTGTAGGGAAATTTTAAAGAAAACTGAATCATTACACTGTAAAATGTAAATTCCATTAGTATTCTTTAGAAAGCAAATAATCAAGTCCATTAGTTTGAAGATAGCTGTAACCTGTCAAAAATGGCGGTACTTTGTTTTTAAGTTTGTATTTATTTTATTTTTAAAAAAAATTTGGAAAAAATTTTTTATCGGAAGAAACTTATAATTAAAAAGTAACGTACGTTACACGAAGTTATGGGAACAGACAGACAGACAAACAAACAGACAGATGAGCGAACGGATGGACGGACGGAAAGACAGACAACGAAATCATTGTAATTCGGATATGACTTTTATTCAAACTATGTACATCGCACACGATATATGCCATTGACTATTTTACTGCGTGGTGTGGCAGTTACTTGTATTGACAAAAATATTAAAATTGGATCAATGCAAATTGCTGCTATGCGGTGGGTTATTGATTATTTCAAAAATTAAAATTGCAAGTTTTTTCCTCTATCATGGAATGCCGTATAGACTGAAGATTTCACTTTTTTATAAGTCATAAGTTTACCATCTATTTTTTTTTTTTATTGAAGCTGTGGCATGGCGCAATTAATCGTGGAAGATTTATATTTGATCACTTTCACACATATAAAATGCAATCCATGCAACAATATTGTCTCTCAATAATTTTTTTTTATTTATTTTTATTTATTTATTTATCTTCATCTTGTTACATGACAGGAGATGGAGCCGCTCATCTCACTAGGAAGAACCTGTGCCGAGATGAGCAGCTGAACAATATAGTTAGAACAAAAAGTAATAAAGATATACAACAAAATACTATATAACTATAGAATTAATTAATCAATTAATTGAGTATATAAATATAAAATGTGGATAATAAGAACAGTATATACTGTAAAATACAAAAGCAATAGTGAGAGTAGAGTAATATATATAAAAATCATATGCATGGATAGTAACAAAATGTATATATAAATAGCACAGTTAAAAGTATATTTAGGTATGTACCTATATAAGAAAATTAAATGAATGTTTGTGTATATTAAATAGTGATAAGAAATGAAGTTTAATGAGCAGTGAGAGACATGAGAGTTTTCGGCAATTGGGTATTTGTGCAAATGCAGGTGACAATAATGTCTTCTCCAATAGTGTTGTGTAAAAAGTTAAGAGTAGGGTGTCCACACTGACTATGACAGAATGGACACCAAAGACATTTGGATATCACTTCCATCAGTCTGCATAACACCCTTAACCATTTTTTTTAAAAGTGACAGAGTGTTTGCACTCCTAATATTTTCGGGAAGAGCATTGAAGAACAAAGGAGCCTTGTAAAAAAACTTCTTTGTCCAAACACTGTCTTGGCACTTATTGGCTGATACATTAAAGAAGTGGACATTCTAGTATGGTGCATTTGCTGGGTTCGTTTAATAATAATTTTGATTTTATAGAATTTGCACAGAGTTTGAATAATGGTAAGCTGGCTGACAGTTATGATTTTATTTTCGCTGAATAAAAGTTGTGAGGAGTATAAAAAACTTTTTTTAAACATGATTTTTAAGATTAATTTTTGTGCATTATGTAAAGGCTGGTCTTATAGCAGTTTCCCCAGCAAATAATATTATAGGTTAGTAATGATTGTACAATAGCATAATACACAGTTTTTAAAGTGTCTTTGTCCAGTATGTTCCGTAATTCCTTGAAAATATATGTAAGTTTTCTAATTTTATTTGTTTGATGATGTCTAAGAAGTTCTTGTGCAATACCTAACAATTATACCCTTGCTTAATACTACTAATAGTCCTCTACTAACTCCTGTAGCTTGTGTTATCGGTTAATATTGTTATACCTTGCCTTTATTTTTTATGAAATCCATAATAGGGCGTTACATAAATAAAATAAATAAACACTTGAAATGAATATGGATTGTTCTTATATTAATATGAATGTAATTAATAATTAATGATGGGGCAAACGTTAAAAAATGCTCGAAATGTTTGCCTTCAAGATCTGATGTTTTCTGAAGATCTACGTAACGCAATCTGTACATACTAATACATATTTATTAAGTGCAGTAATTTAAAATAACTAAGAAAATTAGACAATAAACGCTTGTTGGTGTAGTGGTTATGACTCTGGCCAGTCTATAGTGATCCAGCATCAGGAATTCGAGCCCCAATCCAGCATATCAGCAAATCAGTTAGGTTAATTCGAAAATAGCAAAAATACTGTTGCAATGCGTATTCCATGTTCGCATTTCTATTTAAAAAAAAAATAAGTAAGGGATATATCTTGATTAATGGTGTCCCCCTGGGGATAACATCCAGTATCTCATTACCAACGCGGACATCTGTATTGGTTTATGGGATTGACAAATTTTTCAACCGCTGGTTATCAAAATACAACACACAACATGTATACAGGGTTATTTGTAAAACATTGATAACCTCGCAGGACTATATTCCTGCCTTGATTGTGAGTCGAAAATGTTCAAGCTATTATGACCTAATATCAATAGTTAAGGAGATATGCGACATCAAAGTTTGCATTTTTTTTTTCAATATTTCTGACCTATTTTTTGTACAACATTGAACTATCATTACAGTAACTTATATCGAATACGAAAAATTCATTCCATTTAATACAAGTCAAATAAAAAATAAAAACCTTCGAATTCCAATTGGAAAACTTTCCAATTGGAATTTTTTCAGGGTTTTTATAATTTTATTTAACCTGTATTGAAACGAATTAATTTTTCGTAATCGATATGAGTTACTGTAATGATAGTCCAACGTTTCACAAAAAATAAGTCAGAAATATTGAAAAAAAATGTATACTTTGATGTCGCATATCTCCATAACTTTTGATATTAGGTCATAATAGCTTGAACATTTTCGACTCATAATCAAGGCAGGAATATAGTCCTGCAAGGTTATTAATGTTTTACAAATAACCCTGTATACAACATCCAACAATTTTTTAGATGTGGTATCATGTGTTGAATCGTTAAACACTACATTGTATAAAGTGATCACTTAGCCAGCATCGTAAGCCATACGGGTACCACAAATAACTTCGATTTTCAGTAGATATATATATAATATATCTTCTGCATATAATTTGACAAGATACCTATGTGTACATATATGTCATCGTCGGTTAAAACAAAACAATAAATAAATAACAAACGAATGCTGTGTTTTATTGTTTTTCAAATTTCCGGTGGCGGATAAATATCTTGTAATACAATTCTGTCGACTAACAAGTGTCGATAACAATTGGGATTATCGATAAAGTTTGGAGCGGCAAACACTGCGAATACAGAACCGAGTCGGGAGCCGGAATAACGAATAACTTTGTTGTCTTCAACGGCAATAAATTTAAACTTGAAACCGTAACAGTAACGTTTTAAATTGCAAATTCTACTCGAAATCGATAAATACAGATTATCGAAGAATGCTTGGGAACAATCCCGCGAAACTGCGTGGCGTTGTATATCACATTGTTGTATTTTAATTAAAAGTCGTGAAATGTGCGCGCGCTACTAGGAATGCTTAAAACTATTTCATTTTTAAGGGGGGGTAAGGTTTTTAACTTTTTTTTTGCATTTTATTTTTAATTTTTTAAATGAATATATAACATCGCAAGAATATTGTGTCAAAATTTGAAGCCAATCGGAGCAAAATTGACGAAATTATGAACATTTGAGCGATACTCGGACTGATTTTCTATACCTGCTCGGGCAGCTAAGAAACGCGCTCACCTGAGGACTACCGGACGTGCTATTTTATTGGAAGAGTTTTGTGTAGACAAGGACAAAAAGATGCTGATGATGAAAGCTCTTTGCTGTGTGAACATGGCATCGACGATTATGCGTAAGTATAAAATAAGTGTTGAGTTTTATTTTGAATTTTACAGTGTGCAAAACTTTAAAGCGTTTTCCCCACATCTCACGTTTTCAAAGTCGGTGTCCATCATAACTTCAAAACTACTGCACCGATCGTTTTGAAATTTTAAACACTATTTCTGTACATAATTTACAAGGTAACGCTGGAGATTTTTTTCAAATATGTTATTAATTTTTATTTTTTAATAACAAATTAGTCGATATTTTACGCAAAAAATCGCGTTTTTCCCTTCAAAGTGTTCCAAAAAATTGAAAACTTGAAATTTCAAAAAACCCTCCCAGCGTTACCTAGGAAAACTTATTATCTAACGAATGAACTTTGATTTTATGATTTCAGATGATCCAGCACTAAGTTATGATGGACACCGCAATTCTACTTTTTTCCGAGACACGTCCGAATAATTGCTGCCATTGCCGTATTTTTTAATATTTCTTCTTGAAAATTTTACATAATATTCTTCAAATGTCATACTTTAATGTATCATTGGTTTTAATAAAGAGATTTTAACTATGTCGTCACAAAAAATTCACAAAAACATGCCTTTTTTTGTACGAATTAACCTTACCCCCCCTTAAATACAGATAAATAATTGTTAGATCTAGATAGAATAGGACCAGATGTCACTGAACACATCCACCTTCCCTACACCTTTTCATAGTGCACGCTCTACAAAAACCCCTTGTCTATGATATTGTTATTCACGTTTAACTGTCTTGTTTGCTTGACGTTTTGTTTTGAGTTTTGTGTGTGCCCAGTTTACGTGATCGTAAAGCCTTCTGACAAGGAATTAGGTGCCTCCCCCAAGAATTCAGGATCTACTTCCCTTCTGATAAGGAAGAAACCATCGTTGTGTTTCCTTCGACCTGGACCAAAGGACAAAGGTAAGGGCGTGCTTCCTTTACTGACTTCCAGGAACCTGACTTTTCCCATCTTGACTTATCCAATTCACATTCCGTGTTCAAACAATATTAAACTGACGAAAGTCAACAGTTTCGTTTGTAGATGATAATATTGTCACGGAATCATGGCTGCAGGAGGCAAATGAAACACAACAGATAATTTAAACTTTTATTTAGTATACAAAGTCACTGGACACGAATTTAATCGGAGCACTGTTATTAAACTCAGATTTGCACTAATTCGTCAATTCGCACATAAGCGGTCGTACTTATTTCAAAACGCTTATTAAGTACTCCTATAAATTATTGTCACTGGTATTCAGCTCGATAGCCATACTTGCACGGTTTACTTTTATCTGTATAAACGCAGAAACGCCAAAAATAACATTCGCATGACGCCGCTGGGTATTTATAATTATACGTCGCTATTCAAATATTCCAGGATAGTTTAGCCAATTCCACATTTATGTAGAAACGAAAATTTTCGATTATGTGTTACTACTATTGATCTAGACACTCGTGACAATCTTATAATAATAACTTCCTTACTTAAAATACTTAAAAATTCCCTGAAAATTTTCCGGTGGAAATCTAAGGAAAAAATGATTGGTTGGAGGACCCAGGCTTTGATGGGGAAATAAAGTGAAGGAGGATGCCAAGAATATATGCAGATCTCACTGTTCATCTTCAGGGCGCCTTATATA
>JADDOH010006780.1:0-59864 GCA_016648135.1 Agrypnia vestita | reverse complement strand
AGAAATGCAAACACGGAATACGTGTCACATCAATATTCTTACTATTTTCAAACTAAGCTAATCGCATGTGTGATGAAAATAGCTTGAATAATAAATAAATTGCTATTCTGGAGTGAGGTTCGAACCCGCGACCTTTGGATCACGAGGCGGGTGTCCTAACCACAAGACCAACAAGCTACTATTATTAATAATAATATTATTAATGATGCGCATTCATAATATTCTCTTCGCTTGCTTTGAATTCTACTTTATGATGCTCATTGGTATTTATTTAGTTTCACTTTATCAATAAATTTGCTCTTTAATATGATTTAATAAGAAAAAGTTCATAAACAAAAAATTCACAAATATATCTGCACCAACAGGGAGAATAAATGCAATACGTATTTGGCTTCAAATCTGTCTACTTACTCCAAAGCGAAAATTATGTCAACCCGGTCTGTATAATTTTTTTTCGTTTAAACTAAAATCCTTTAATTAAAAAGGGACTAAGCTTTCTGGATATATGGATAGTGGGGGATATAAACAGGGAATAAACTAACTTCAAACATACTGGATATATTTATAATTCCTTGTGTTTTTTTAAAGGTATATAACTTTATAATGAAATAAAAATCACGACCGAGGCCATGGTATTGCCAATATAGGAAAGATAAATATATTTTTTAAATAAAAGGGGTTTTTTAGAGATTTGTTGAAATTCGCACTTTTCCAGGTTTGTTCTTCGAAATGGCACTTTTTTTAGCTACAACCCCTTAGTCAGCTGACAGCTGATTTGTTCTCAGTTTGGTTACCCATTTCACCATGAATAGACTTACGCCAGAACAATGCCTGCAAATTTATTTCGAAAATCGTGATATTGAAACACTAATGGCATAATATTATCTTTCTAATAAAGCTTATACTATGGTCATTACCACGATTTTCATGTGTTTTATAAACTACACATCATATCGGTATTACTATTTTTTTGCACATTGCGTATTGTATAGGTTATTCGAATGCTTATTTTTATTTGACTAACTTTACTCATCTAGTAAGTGATTAAAAAAAGTATAAAATATAAATTTTAATAAAACAAAAAAACTGCTCAGGCTCTGTATTATATATTCTAAAATTTATATTCACAATAAATAATTTATGTACCTATTTATTGATAAAATATTGACTTGATTATGTAGTTATGAAACAGCAAAAAAAATCATTGTCACAATTTGAAATGTGACTTTGTTTCACTAAGATTAGTGAATCTTCACGTACTATCTTTAATGTGACACTTTTTCTAAGTGATTCGCATTAAACCTTGCTTGGGAGATGAAATGAAAAAAATATAGAAACAATTAAATTTTGATTGTTGACAAAGTCACTGGACACAAACACAATTGGAGCATTGTTCTGTAATTCACGATAATTTCGCACATGCCTGTGAAACACTTTATATTTGTCTTCTACAATATTAGCCTATTCACTGGTTATCTACGAGTTCAGATTCATACCCGTTCGACAAGTTGTCGCTGTTTATTTATTTATTTTATTTTGGGGAAAATTAACAGCAAATCAACATCTTAACAAATATAAAATAATGGTTTTTAAAATTATGCCAATTACAAATTTTCCACTGAATATAGTAATTTTCTTTAACTTACTTTAACAGCGAGTGGAGAGGGTGGAGGGGAATGTGGGACGGGAGTAGAAGGGAAAATATAATGTACGAATTAGTTTGGGTGAGGTTGTGTAGATTTTGTTTGTTTAATGTTTCTTATCGTGGTGTTGAAAATTTCAATGTGGTAATAGTTTGTGTTAAATGAATTTATGGATCTGTACATAAAGGAGTTTTGTTTTGAGTTGGTCTTACAAAAGGGGTGATGAAATTGAAATGATTACTGTAGCTAGCCGTTGAACTCAAAATCCACGCAGCGACCTGAGTTTTTTTATGCAAGAAATGTTATTTTCTGGAACCTTCCCGTATATTCGCGCATGTTCCTTCGACTTCCGGTTGTTTCTTAATCTTCCGAAATGATCCAAGATCGGTTTTTAATTTAGATTCTCGTGATAATACGCACAATAGTACGTATACCTCAAACCTGCAACAAATTTAGCCACAGCAAGCTGAATCTACCAGGGTGCACATGATTCTTCCAAAGTGTCGTCCACATTATGCATCCAAACAACAGTCTAAAACAAGATTATCTTGGGTACAATTTTACTTGGATTGGTGCGTTGCAACATACTTGAAGTCAACTGTCAACTTCTGGAGTCAGCTGTGAGGATCTGTGAAGACAGTTGTGCTGACCTGGTTCTGAAACTTGCGGTGATGGATATCACTAAAAATGAAGATAAATTATGGAAGCCTCACAGAGACGAAGCTATTTACATGACAAACGTGTATGTAAAACTTTTTAGTTGAATGTCCCAGGGATAATAACCTATGGTGGAGTGAGTGAACGTTGCACTGTGCAGAGTGATCACTTCAACCAGCTCAAATAGTTTGTGAGCCCTTGGCCATCCTATAAAAAAGACTTCCATACAAACTTCTCATAAATTTTTTTTCGTGTATGAATAATTTCTATAATTTATCTTAATTAATATAATAATAAATCTAGTAATTGTGTTCTCAAAACATACATAAAAAAATGTTGATCTCACTATATGTTAATACTAACATGAAAAAGAAGAGGAAAAAAGAGTCTCAATATATTAACTCAAACGTGTCATTATTAGGTATAGCCGATATGCAATATGACTGTTCTTAGGTTTTCACGGCCACTCAGAATCTTCTGGTTTGTGTCTTTTAGGGTATTATGCCGTGTTTTTTTGACCTTTCTGGCCGACTTTTCGTATCCCATTGCAGGGTCCATCAGCCCTGATGATGAACCCTGCAATGGGATCCGAAACGTTGGCCAGAAAGGTCGTAATAACACGCACATAATAACTTTACTTTCAAGTTTCTATTCCCAGTCTATTCCCAATATTTTAAAATACAGTTTTTAAATATAATATGTTACACGTTCTGCTACTTCCTAAAGTGGAACAAATTGTTATATAGACAGCAGGGAGCAATTTCAGGATGGTTTTTTTCTTCTTCTCAAGGAAACACTTGTAAAAGTTTGAATTATTTATTGAAAATAATACAGTAACAGACACGTGTTTGATGTAATACAACTAAAATTAGATTGAGAGGGCTGAAACATTCAATTAAATTCAATTCAATTTATTTAATAATATGTACATTACAAACAAAGTATTCAAGGCATACATATTATGGAAGTATATATATCAAAATAACAATATTTAATAAATTAAAAATAACCTACAATCTGGTCAAAGGTGCAGGAGAATCCCGCTTCGGAAACCCCCCTCGGACACATGGAATATATCAATACCCAAAGCGATTTTGTTCAGCATAGCTGTGGCTCTTCCAACAGGCATAACCATCGGCAGGTTGGTCCTGTATATTGGAATGTGAAACAATCTATGCTGACGATGTCTTGTGTAATTATCAGGAACATACAAACTAATGCTCTGCATAATTTCAGGATTAACGATCATACCGCGCAACAATGGATAAAAATGTGTAATCTAATACACATTCCTTCTAGTCTCTAGACTATTGTAGCCAAGCATACCCTGGGGGGACTCGGTTGGGTAAAGCCAAGGATAATGCCCGTACTCTCTCATGTAGAGATATCTCAGAAACTTATTTTGGACTTCCTCCACCATCTGCTCCATCTGCTGCATCCACCACCATCTCCAACATCTGATAAGCCCTTATATAGATTATGGAAGTAAACCTTGATATTAATACCATATGCGTAATACCAGTGGCGTTTCGTCACGTACGCCAGCCAGTACAGATAAGTTCTCCGGGTGCAGGGGGCGTGTACTTTGCAACCCCGGGTTGATAATACCCTTATCAAATGCTGGAACAGAACATTTATAATTATTAATTAAACAGGGTTATTTGGAAAACATTAATAACCTCGCAGGAATATATTCCTGCTTTGATTATGAGTCGAAAATGTCCAAGCTATTTATATCGATTACGAAAATCCAACTAACTTATATCGATTACGAAAAATTTATTACCCTTAAAACAAGTCAAATAAAATAATAAAAACTTTCAGGGCTTTTATCATTTTATTCAACTTGTTTTGAAACAAATGAATTTTTCCTAATCGATACAAGTTACTGTAATGAAAGTCCAACGTTTTACAAAAAATAAGTCAGAAATATTTGAAAAAAGATGCAAATTTTTATGTCGCATATCTCAATAACCATTGATGTCATGATAGCTTGGACATTTTCGACTTATAATCAAGGCAGGAATATAGTCCTGCGAGGTTATTAACGTTTTACAAATAACCCTATATACAAGAACGCCCTATTAACGCTCAGTAATGAAGACACGTGGTGTGAAACCAATGAAATGATGGTAAAGTCAACAAATATCGTTTGTGTAATATAATAATGTCTGATATAACTTATTCACGAACTTTGCAGACGCGCGCCAGGCTGTGTTTGGATACGCTTGGGTACCATTCGGTACCATGGCACCATCCTTACAGTCCATCGCGTCGGAAGCTGCCCGCCCTTTGAGGTAATGGCAAACACATCTGCTGTTTGGCTTTCGTCTGTTCGCCGTAGCTTCTCCAATGTTTTATCATGGTCGGCCTGTTTGGCGATTTCGGTTTAGCCAAAAATTAAAATATGCCCAATACACCTTAAATTTATAAATTTATTAAAAAAACACTAAAATTGATGTATGTAAAATATAAACGATCCGTTTTATGCGCGCAGATTACACCAATATTACTTCTATGCTAAAATAAACCTTTTTCAATTTTCTGTTTACGTCATTTTAGAAATAAGATAAAGTTATCTGATTGCGAATGGGTAAATAACTCTTAATTAATAAAAATAACTTGGTTAAACACCACTATGTTCATCAAGTTATTTTTATTCATTTAATTATAATGTCCCACCACCAAGTGTTTGCTTCCTTCGAAAATTTGGATGAATAACTTATTAATTAAGATAAATTATAGAAGTCTCACAGAGACAATGTTGTTTATATGGGAAACTTGAATGGAAGATTTTATGGAGTTACCCAAGGCTTATGACCTGTATGAGCTGACTTAAGTGATCATTTTATTTAATGCAACGTTCACCGATTGCACTGTAAGAACATCCACATATGATCCAATTTTTTGAATGTTGTATATATGTTTAAAGCGATAAATAATTGATCTAAATAGTTTTTTTTTAATGTATTTAAATGGACTATGTTAGAAACATATTCCATGATATAATAAACATCCATTTCGCAGCTGGTAATAATACTCTATATTTCTTTATGGAAAAATAACTAGATAAACAATAAAAAGTTAATTGAAACTGCAATTAATAAAAATGCTTCTAGAAAAAACAAGATCCTGCATTTTATAATTCAAAGCAAAATTAAATGTAAGAAAAACTCTGAAAAAGAAATCCAGAAAGAAGTTTGAAATGTCGGTGGATTGAATATAATGTACATGCTTTAACCATAATATGCTGTGGTAAGTTGAACGCATACACATAAAATTGTTCGTTAACTTTTTCATAAAAAATATAGCAGTTACATAAACGCGTCTATATAAATATTTAAGAGCTAAATCATATATTTTGCTTAATATGCATCCATTTACTTAACTTTGTTGAAATTGAGACGGTCAAAATGTAGGTTATTTTCAATTTTTTCCATCAAATGCATACCTAATACGTAATGTGTATCTCAAAAAATATATTTTACACGTTATTCGAATTAAAATCACATTGTTCTATATGAAGGTAAACATTTAGTTGAGTTAAACACACCTCACTACAGTTTTGTATATAGTTAAAATATGGCACACGAATTTCACCACAGAAGAAATGTGAAATTATTTTGTTTTATGAAAACGAGGAAAATTACGGTTTTACCCTCGTTCTACGCAAGGAAGGCTACCGCGCTTCCTTAAGGTTGCTTCGATTTATTACCTGTTTAAAAGATTATGGAAGGCTTGCTGTGTACCCTTTTTTCCTGGAACTCTGGAAGGCGAGGAGAAAGACAATATTTATTTTCGAACGACACGTGCGTTCGTCACGAACGCTCCCGAAATTTATCGTTCTCCAGGTGAGTCGGGAAGTAAATAATTTTAGCGACCTATAAATTTTAATTATTTATGATGGTTAGTCTCGCTGGAAATGAAGTGAAAATGGGTTCTCATATCGATAGAAAAAGTAGGAAAGTATTATTTTGTATTATAATTTATTTAAAGAAACGTATTGAACACTAAACCAATTATTAAAGAAAATATCTATTTAAATTTGGTTAAATATGACCAATAAGGTTTCACTGAAGCTGGTAAAATTAAGAAGCTAATTAATTAATGAAATAATAAGAATTTAAATAAAAAATAAAAATATATAGAATGCGATTAATAAACCATAAAACAAATTATCTCAATTTTGAACTGAAAAAATAAAAATGATGAATGAGATTGTATCAATTTATCGATAAAAATGTCTAGAATATTTAAAGATATTATATATATAAATATATATTTAAAATTGTTTAATAAATTAATTTTTTGAACGCGTTGGGTATATAAAACAGTACAACTAGGGTGACTCAACCAAGTTCAACCTTATATAAAGGTAGAGCACATCTTGCAAGCTTCTTCGATTCAATAGAGAAGATACCTAGATATGCCTAGCATTGATAGACGTGTCAACAGTTTTGAAGCTCGATAGAAAAAAGGACATTAGAAGAGCGGCGGCTGACAGATGGACGAAAAAGACTAAAGATGGAGATAGGAACTGGTGATCTTTGGTGTACAAAAAAAAATTAAATGGCCACAGAGGAAAAAATTCAACAAATTCAAAAACACACTGAATTCATTGAAACAAAATTACAAAAGGTTACTTTAATAAATTGGATTAATCTTAAATACCTATTGGACTTGGCTGACGGAAATAGCAAGGTTTATTCAGTTAGTCTGGAAGTATCTTAATAAGTCCTCGTAGCCCAGTGGGCTTGACATTAAGTTTCTCATACTGAGGGTTCTGAGTTTGTTTTCCGATGAGATCACAATAATTTGGATGTTTTTGTGATGTTAAGACTTTAGTAATTGGCCTCCCTTTAATTTAAACGCTTTAATTTAAATTAAAGGGAGATATCGACTGGCAGTGTGTTTTTGGAGTGCGAACTAAGAGTCCTTTGGTTGTTTGTGTTATCCATTTGCTTTTATATTTTTTTATCGTAATATAGTGCGTTTCTTTTATTTTTGCTATTTGAATGGTGTAATAATTTTATTTTTAATACAAATTTTGTAGTTTTTCATGTTGGTATTTTTATTGGTTGGTTATCACATACTTTTTATATTCTGTTTATTTTATCATTCTTTTATACTATTATATTTCTAAGAGTTATTTTATTTTAGTTATTATTTTTATTTTGTTTTCTGTAATTCTTTGCATTTGTGTTTATTTACCTTTACTTTTGATACAGTGACGTGGTTTGCGCGGACTCTTCATTGCTTCGCGCGAGTGAATTTGCATCTGTTTAATCTGCTGCATAGCTAGGAAACCGCTTGAGCATTAAAAAAATCCAATTTAGATGGCAAAATTGTAGGGCCAATAAGGGAGTTTTCACTAGACTGTAGTTACTAAGAACCTTTCAACACAGGTAAACGAAGCTTTTGAGAATTATTTTCCGCGTTGTGACCACTTCCAATGTCTTTGATAACTATTCAATTGCTAAAGATGGTAATAATTGACCTTACTATGACCTGACCCACTTTACTACTGCTTGTGCAATAAATGCGTGAGATCTTTTCATCTACAAATACGTGTATTACTGAAATATTGCCAGCTCAAAGTAATAGTGAATATTAGTTAAATTAGTGTAAGCCACTACCAGATTTTAGGTCTACCGGTTTCGAGATGTACCCGTCTCTTCGTCAGGACCAACACTACACTGCTACGTTCACAACACTATACATCACAACCAGAGTATTTTTAAACTATCAACACTATTTTTTCCGTGCGCGGGAAAAATGGCTTAAGTCGTAATATGGCAAAAGTGACTTAAAAAGAAATTTTTTTGGTCATAAATCTAGATAGTATAAATATAATAAATGCATGGTACATATGTATTAAGTCTTTGCATTTTCGGTCCAAATGCCTAAAGCCTTCTTAAGGGGGGGGTAAGGTATTTAATTATTTTTTTTTGCATTTTATTTTTAATTTTTTAAACGAATGTACAACATCGTAAGAATATTGTGTCAAAATTTCAAGTCAATCGGAGCAAAATTGACGAAATTATGAACATTTGAGCGATACTCAGACTGATTTTCTATACCTGCTCGGGCAGCTGAGAGACGCGCTCACCTGAGGACTACCGGACGTGCTTATTGTATTGGAAGAGTTTTGTGTAGACAAGGACAAAAAGATGCTGATGATGAAAGCTCTTTGCTGTGTGAACATGGCATCGACGATTATGTGTAAGTATAAAATAAGTGTTGAGTTTTATTTTGAATTTTACAATGTGCAAAACTTTAAAGCGTTTTCTCCACATCACACGTTTTCAAAGTCGGTGTCCATCATAACTTCAAAACTACTACACCGATCCTTTTGAAATTTTGAACACTATTTCTGTACATAATTTACAAGGTAACGCTGCAGAGTTTTTTTGAAATTTGTTATTAATTTTTATTTTTTAATAACAAATTAGTCGATATTTTTCGCGTTTTTTCCGAAAATCCGCGCGAAAAATCGCGTTTTTCCCTTCAAAGTGTTCCAAAAAATTGAAAAATTGAAATTTCAAAAAACCCTACCGCAATTCTCCTTTTTTCCGAGACACGTCCGAATAATTGCTGCCATTGCCGTATTTTTTAATATTTCGTCTTGAAAATTTTACACAATATTTTTCAAATGTCATACATTAATGTATCATTGGTTTAAATAAAGAGATTTTAACTGTGTCGTCACAAAAAATTCACAAAAACATACCTCTTTTTGTACAAATTAACCTAACCCCCCCCCCCCTTAAGTCACTTGGATTAGTCAAAAAATGTTGATCATCATGTCATGAGTTGACATAAGATTTTTGGATCGGTTTTTCAATATAACATTTTTTACAGATGGTTTTGGAATATATGACTCAACGCCATTTTGTCTTTTGAATTTTGCGCGCTGATTTTGACAGTTGTGATTTTCGTGTGGTCGTTTTGTTCAATAATATTAACTTTGTTTGATAAGAAAGGCTTAAAATGATGTCTATAGGACGTGAAAAATACTTAGTTCTTTTGGTGGCTACTAAAAACAGCGAAAAAATGAGCTACTGATCTTGTTGAGATTGATCCAGATTTGAAAGAGGTTGAAATAGATAAATAAAAAAGGACTATCTCGTTCATTTTAATGCACCTTTTTAATCATAATTTATTTTATAATTATTAAATAATAATACTTCGTGAAAATAAAATAAATAAATCAATTTTCAAAAATATCAGGTCAAAAAGTCTTACATTTTCATAAAATATTCGGTTTTGTGATCCAATAGATTTGTCATGCAAAAAATAAAATGCATAGCAATAAAAATGTTAAGAATATTTTTTTAATATTTCTAAAAAATATTACTCAAAACAGTTGAATCATTATGATTTGAAGGCTGTTTTCTTGATTTTTAGACACACTAAAATCTTTTTTTGACTCTCCAGAAAAATCGACTTTACTGACTTAAGCCCTTTTTCCCGTGCACGGAAGATTTATAACATGCGCGTTTATCTTATCAAGGACTAACATGCACTAAATTACCAAGAGAATGATTCAGAAGTCTATGGGGAAGAGTGAGTGAGAGGAGGCGGGGTCTAAAGTGGATGTGGTTTACTATTTACAGCTTTCCTAATGTAAAAAAATTCTAAATTATTTAATTAAAAATATTTAGTATTGGAATTTGAAATTTTTATCCCTGTTCATTTGAGAGAATATTTAAATATCTACACTACCGCACCCAAACTAATTTGTACATTATATCTTCCCTTCTACTCCCGTCCCACATTCCCCTCCACCCTCTCCATTCGCTATTAATGTATGTTAAAGTAAATTTTTAAATTCAGTGGAAAATTTTTAAGATTGTTTTAAAATAAATAAATAAACACACAAATACACACACTCACACAAACTCACTATTGGACATGTTTTTTCATATTTTTTTATCGATTGTATATATGTGTTTTCTTGTAATTGGCCCAAAACTCTGTACATCAATTATTGTTTTTTTTCAAGATTGATTAATTATATGGCTGTAAGAAAACCAATAAATGAAAATAAAAAATAAAATAAATAAAAAAATTTGATTCTAAATAAATGTATAGCACTTAACCCAACCACTAAACCTAGTCGAATCATCCCCGAATATTTGGAAATTTTTATATTTAATTTCACGAAGAGCCCACTAAAACTGCGTGATCGAATTTCGCCTGGGCTGTCTAAAATTAAGTCGCGAATAATTGAAAAACGTGCCTTAAGCCCGTATCGGCTGCGCGTGTTTGTGATGGTAAGGCCGGCCGGCGGCGGAAGCCTCCCGAAACCGCGGGACACCGCGCCTTCCGCTCAGTTAACCGGCTGATGTAACACTGTTTACACGAAAATCAAGCGCTGCTGTATCCCTTAATCCCCATCGTTTTCAGATTAATTTATTATAACACTTCTCCAAAATCAGCAGACTGCGCATATTTTTTTTGGTTGTGCTGGAGAGGATTGTCACCCGGCCGGAAGAATCCTCTCGCGTCGACATCCTGCGAGTGTCGCATACGTGGTCTGAATATTTGTTTTCAGCAGAGGCAGCAATCAGCAGATCGGTACAGGTTGCGAAATGATACTCACTGTTAAATTTTGCAATTTACAGGTGGTGTTAAATACATAAATGAAGAAGTGGCCCCCAAGGCAAGAATTGTTATGGCATGGATTGTTAACTAACATTTTTATCAAAAATGAGTTAATAAGCCGTCTAAACTAAATATTGTACGCTCTTTCCATTGGAAATAAGTTCGGAATTTAAAAATAATTAGAACATGTTCAAATCCTGTTTACTAGACTCTGTAAGTCCTGTTCGCTATTTGCCATTAATACTGCATCATCCGCGTATAGTAAACAGCATACAATCAAATCAATCATTTTTGCTGCTACGATAGTTAAATATTTCTATTTAAATAATAATTTATTAACTTTAAAATACGACCGAATTATAACGAAACACAACTCAGAAAAATACTCTGTAGACGAAATTGATAAATTTGTTTTGAGAGTTGTATCTCTCTATGTATTCATTTGGGTATTTTTTTTAATACTATACCATCCTTGGTATTGCAAAAAGAACCTCAGATTGGTGTTAAAATTGAAGATTATAATTTTTGATAAAAATGTTAGTTAATGAAGAAGTTGTTTTAACTAACATTTTTGTCAAAAATGAGTTAATAAGCCTTCTAATCTAAATATTGTAGGCTCTTTCCATTGGAAATAAGTTCAGAACTTAAAAATAATTAGAACGTGTTCAAATCATAGAAATTAACATGTTAACTACACTTTTTCATAAAAATCAAATCATCTACTAATGGGGAGAACATGTTATCTTCAATAATAACATGTTCATGCCATCATTCTGAAATTAACACGCCTTTTAATTTGATTGGAAAATTTATGGTTACTATAAATTTTAGTCTGGCAGTACTGTCATATATTTGTTTTTATTTGAAGACTATTATAATATGTACTTATATATTATTTTTCATTAATTTTAAATGGTACATACCATGTTTTGTATTATTAATTAACATGCCAGGTATTTTGTTATTTTGGATAATGGATGGTAAAAACGGATAGCATTTGAAGGGTTGTTTGATGTTCGTACTTTAATAATTTTAAAAAGGTGTTATTCTATTAAAAATGAGTTCCAGAGGCGAAAAAATGGTTGTTATCTACATTTTTTAGGGAAAATTAGTATATTTTTTATTTTTTTGCATTGAAAATGCATTTTTTTACTTTGTAAATACTTTTTTGATATTTAAGTGACATAAATAAATAAAAATTAATCTTGAATTAGCAATAAAACATATTTTCAAAGGCAAAATGTATATGTCTAATTATCTTAAAATGACTTGAATGTTAGTTAACATCTTCTTGCCATGGGGTCTTTAAATGACACTTTCGCGTATTACGGAGTATCAACAAAATCATCATCAAAAAAAAAACGAAATCCGAAATCCTAATGACAGTAGAAATGCAGTATCTAAATGAAGAATCAAAATTGCCATGTTCCATTGTTTTAAATAAAGCTTAGTAAATAATGATTTATTTATTACAAAAATGGTTTTAGTAAATTCATTATTTGCCTTGCTGACAGGAACTAATACGAGAGCAACCACCCCTATAATATTTCTGCGAAAGGGTGGTTACCTTTCAACTGATTATTATTTTTGACAAAAATGTGTCGAGAGCTATGTGCACTCTATTTTATGCGAGCTTTATCCGTGCACACGAATTTTTACGTACCCAGACTTACAGTGTACTTGATTATGTAATAACTTCTTCAAAAATACCAAAATAATACCCACTGGCTCTCGTAGCCTAGTGGGTATGACACTGGCTTCTCACACCGAGGATTCCGGGTTCGATTCCCGGTGTGGTCACAATTAATCTATCTGATTTATTCAAGCCTGGGTATTTTGTGATGTATTTCGCTTCTGTAATTGGGCCTATTGGCCTGATGAAGCGTAAAAAAAAAATATTAATAAAAATGTACTTTGCATTCAAATTTTGGAAATAAGATAGTGTTAATAGTTAATTGAATATAAGAAATAACCAGTTTTTTTTACAAATAGTTACATTTTAAATTTGTTTTCATGTTAGTACTTAATCCTATCCGTATACTGTTGAAGAGCCATTGACCCTGAAATATGTTGATATTTTCATTATGTAAATAGTGAAAACAAAGTACATTATTTTCAGTAATTAGATTATGAAATAATTTATCAAATGCCTAATCCTCTTTAAAAAGGTAACTACTCTTATTATACTTTATTGTTTTTTAATTTATTTTTTCTGAATACCTTTTATACACACGTCTCTATCCGATAATTCCACAAAGAATCTTAATAAATGAATACGAGGAGACGTAAGGTCCGTATTTTTTCGGGAATAATTTTAAAAAAAACGTAACAGAAAAGTTAAGGGTTGAAGAGTGTGCACGTATTCACTTCCTTAAAAATATATGACGTTTTCTGTCCACAAAAAATAATATATTACAAATAAAACAGACAATAATGTTTCCTATCGCCATGCTTCTCATATAGGAGTTTGAAACTGAAAGTGCAATTAACTCACTTTTGGTAATGTGGGTAGGAGATATTTATAGGTGAATGTCCGTTTTACTTTCACATTAGTGGATACATTAATTATAAAGTTCTAACTCTCTATATACTCATACTAATAAGACCGTCACGGGATCGTGGTCGTGGAGGCAAATCAAACACTTAAAAGTCTTATTAATTAACTAATTTAATAGGAGCACTGTTCTTTCATTTACACTAATTATCATTCCTTAATAATGTATCTCTGATATGCTAATGCACGTTGCTAAAATTTCTCAGGTTCGCACGAGAAAACTCCGCACCTGAGTACCCACTCGCGCCGCTATCGCTCGTCTCTGGTCAATTCGCCTATCTATGGTCTCTTCTCGCTTGTCAAAATAACTATGTGTCCGGTGCGATCCCGTTGCGAATTTATAAGACCCGATGTTTGCGATGTTTTCAGAATATAATTTCAAACCTCTGTAGTAATTTCCAATGTACTGTAAAATGTTTAGAGTTCTATAAAATCTTCGATTACGTGCAATGCTTTCCGCTTCTACCATCTCGTGACAATACTAATGTTAAATATCAATTTATTCATTGTAAAATTAATTTGCTACCCAAAATTTGTTTGGAAATTAAATTTCATGCGGTTGGCGATAAAAGTAATGAAATGAAGTAAGCTTTATTTTTATCTTTATCATTTCATAATTTTTTATATATGTAATTCACATTTTAGAACAGATAAGCTTCTACCAAATATACCTCGTACAGCAACATATTCCGAGTAATCAATTGAACATTTTTTCTAGGTTTATAAATACAGGTTATATGTAAATAACTTTTTAATTATTCATAAAAAGTTAAATTTAGGAAAATGTTTAAGTTATTGAGAATGAAAAGGTTTAAATATGAAAAAAATAAACAACATTTTTTTGTTAATATTATTATATTTACAATTCTTATACAAATAGGCTACTTTTAAAAATACAAATATACCTATAACGCGTATAATATATATTATAAAATATTTTATTATTTAAAAAAATAAAGAATGGTACATAAGCAGGTAAACATCAAATATAATAAATTCAACCCAAAATTTATACCTGTTTCGGAATTTTACTTTCCAGTAGCGCTGTTTAGTAAATTAGAGTTGAACATACATACCAAAATCAACTGAAATTCTTCATTTATTTATTGTTAAATTGAGATCATCATGACTGTGGATAGTAATTTCAATGATCTCCCACAGAATTACTATTCTCCTTCATCTTGTCCTGCAGGTTCTACAGGGAAAGATGGAGCAACCTGCAGATCTAAGCGCTGTCATCAGATAAGTTCCTGTAACTGTTTCCACTTGCTCAGTCCAACGAGTGGATGATCTTCCTCTTCCTCTTTGATCCTCGACGTAACCCACTTTAACAAGCTTTTCCAGGTTATCTTCTCTTCTGCCAAGATGTCCAAAGAATTGGAGAATTCGTCGGAGTGATTAAGAATTTCTCCATAATTTTGAGTTCTTGTAATATTGAGATATTTGTGCAACTCGCTATCCACGGTACACGCAACATGCGTCTCCAACAGCATCTCAAAGGCATCGATCCGCCGTCTCTCTTTCGCTTAAATACGAGTCTACACCATAAAGAAATATTGAATGCACTCAAGGAATGTTGAATGCAAATCGAGATACAGATTTAAAAATGTATTTTGTACGACATACACCGAAGTTTATTATAGGATAAAATTCTTTATTTAAAGGACTTTAAAAATATATTTAAAGTCGTGCAATAGACTTCATATGAACTCGTAGTGTCTGCTTGTCAGCCAAAAAAACTTTGGATCGATTTTTAACCCTTTTCCCGTGATCTAATCTAGCTGAAACTTTGCAAACAGACGACGATAAAAATGATCTAACAATTTTTCATTTAAATTTTTAAAATTATTATAGTATAATTTTGGATTTTTCGAAATTTTAACGGTTTTTTCAAATTGGAAACCATATAAATAAGAAAGAAGCCTGACGCGTGGAGAAGGCGTAAAATCTGTTTCAATTAGTCTGGCTCGAGCCATGGGTCCGATAAGACGGTTTCGCCGACGCCGTGCCCCCTATACCCATTATTACGTTGTCAATATTCTATAAGTTTTAATGTATATTCATGGTGTATATACATGGAATAGATTTTCTCCATGGACTTGAAGCAAGAGGAATATGTTGATAGAATATCAAATTGGAAACAATAGAAATGAGAAAAGGAGTATAACAAAAACTAAAATTAACAAATGAGAAAGGTTTTTGTGGGTTAGTTTTTTACGTGGTTTATTATTGTGGTTTCTAAAGCTGTAGTCTGTCAAAGAAAGAAAAAAAAAACATTTCATCGCCGGTTCCCTACGACTGAGCCTTGCGATCTTCATGAACTGTCTTCTCTTGACTATAATTCTCAATTTTTCTGCATTCCTTAAATCTGAGACCCACCTAAAGAGAAGTAGCTCTTCCTGTTTCCACTCGGTCGGCTCAGCGAGCAAGGAATTTTCCTCTGAGAGTCTACAATTGATATGTTCCCGCAAAGTGAAGGTACGTACAAAGCGACGTTCCATCCAAACGACAATGGTGTAAAAACACCAATGCAACCAATGCAATACAACGGGGGCCATGTTTCATTTCAAACACATTTCGTATAATTTTTTTTTCAGCGCTTATTTAGAATAATAATACATAATTTATAAAATCAATCATAATTTTAAAATACACCTTTATGGTTTTTTAGTAATTGCCCAAACTGTAGCAGAGACGTGACCATATTTATTCTCACTAATTAATTGATAAAATCGCGTACAACAAAATAGAAAAATTTTTTACCTTGTATACAATGCTAATATATACGAGGTGTCCTTCAGCTTTGCATTCACTTAAATTTTATTTATTTATTTAGTTACATCACTGCATAAAGGCAGCCAAAGCCTCTGATCCTATTTATAGTTTTTTGTTTAATTTGTAGAACTTCGTGTTTATTTTAAATGAAATTTAAAATTGATTTAATTTTAATAAATATTACTATTAAGTTCTGCAGGTTAAGTATTATTTTAAATGTGATAGCTGTTTCAGTTTGTAAGGCCATTGTCAAACAAAGTGATGTTTGATGATGGCCTTTTAAGCCGAAACAGCTGTCACATTTAAAATAATACTTATTATGCAGAAATTAATAATAATATTTATTAAAATTTAATTTATTTTAAATCTCTGTTTTTAGCTGTTTTAGACACATCGCGATTTTCCCACATTTATAAAGTTTTTATCAAGTCAAAAAATTTGCTTTCCAAAAATCCTAGTTTGCCAACTTTTCCACTTTAAATTATGTGAGAATAGTGGTGATAATTTATCAAAAAGTAACGAGTTTTAAAATAAAAAGTTTTACAATTTAGGAGCAAACAAACTGCGAAGTGTCCAAAAAAAATATAAAGAATTTTGAGGCTCAACCTGATAGGAATTGTGATCAGAAGACGAACAAATCAGAAATAGAAGTTGAAGGAAGTACATAACTATTTTTACGTAATTCAACATTAAAAGTTATACCTACTTTTTGTCTCAAAATCATAATTCTTTCTGGTTGACAATGTATATTTATTTTTTATTTCTTCTCAGCATACAGAAGCAGCGAATTTTCCAAAAAAATGCCTAAATTTTGATGTTTTTCCATACGCCATATACATACTATAAAAAATGTGAAAAAAATTGCGTTGGAATATTATGGATTCGCAACGATGCGATTTGTTTATAAACAAAGATACTGGGTATACATTTAAATCTATAACCTTAATATAATTTGCACTTTTTTAGAACTCGAGAATATTTCACTCGTCTGTGGAACACTTTACATATATTTGTCGCCTAGTCGACACATCTGTGGAGCTATTAGTCTATCGTTTGTCTATTCTCCAGTTTCGTTTATCTGTGATTTTCACTAGGTATCAAATTCGATTGACTTTTCGTATCCGCTGCTACGCAATTTAAAAAAATCTTCTCTGTTAAATATTTTGGTATGTTTTCGTGTTTTCACTTTCCAGGTGAAAGAAAAATTGTTCCTGGTGTTTTATTACACCAGGAACATTAATTTTCTATGATTTTTTGTTTTATTATATGGGCATCTATGGCGGGAAATGTCAAAATGTATCATTTTTAAACTTGAAATAACTAATTTTAAACCAGTAAGCGGGAAAATTTGACTTCATTTCTTTCATCAAAATTCAAGTTCGGTTGTATTCTTGACTATAGCCTGATAAAGTGCAGTTTCTTCTGTTTCAAACATTTTGCAACAGTATATTCAATTAATTTATAAAAGTATTGTTTTTTTTTAATATAAAATGGCTTTTTAGCATGTACGCTCCAACGTATTGGATCCAACATCTTCAATATTATAGTATATTAAGGTTTGTTTTACCGGAATACAATATATTTTTAATGGATCGTATGAAATATCTAAAGATATATACATAGAGTTTAAAGATGCACGATTGAGCTCGATCTATTTTTATTTGTAGCACACAAGGTCTTTCTCTACGATTTGCGAATTTGACAAATTATGTAACAGCAAAACGTATTCTTTACTAACGAACAGAAAACATACCACTCTGCCTACTTTACCTCATATACGTTCTATCATTGACGTATTATAAATAGACACGTTATTCCCACACTATCCTGATTTCAAATATAGCAAATGCAGAAAAATCTGGTTATTTGAAGTCACGGTGACTAAAATAACATACTCATTCTTACAATAGCGTACGATACTCTATTCCTTTTTCCCCGGGACTCACTTTTCGGCGTGCCGTCGCGTCAAATCACAAAGAAGATCCGTTCGATAGCGAATGCAAGCAAGGCAATTAACTTCTTTTTGACATGCCACGATTTCACGCTTGTAACGTACCTATCTACAGTTTATTACTATATCAATGCGTTCTATTGCATTTTTTCTGTTTGATATCGCCTGAATCCTATTTCAAACTCAGATAGATAGATAGATTTGTTTTGTGGGAAAAAAAACGACTTAGGTATAATGACATTTGGTAGTTTCATTTTATTTTATTTACGGCATTTTACGCACTTTTTATTGCACTTTCATGATTCTTTTTTTAAAAAAAAATACATCTTCTTTAACAAAATATACTGAGTGTAAAATTTTTTTAAATTGTGACTACTAGTTATACTCGTACAACGCTTTTTTTATTTTGTATTCCAGTGCTTACCCGCGCGAGGGATGTCAGCGATCATGTCGGCAATTATGATTTTATTTGCGGCGCCTCAGGACAACAGTATTGTGAACTTTTCCAACTATCTATTGCCTTAAGTTTTTCCCACAGAACCTCTTACTTCTAGAACCTTTTTTAATAGAAATTCAATCTTAAATTATAAAATAAAAGAATTCGGATTTGAACTGATTTTAATCGTTTTACTTAATTAAATAATGTTAACAATATTTTTATATGAAAGTATATTTTAACTAAGAATACAGTTGGTCGGGCCATATCTATATTTGGAATATATAGCGAACGCCTTTCATTGAGAAATTAGGCAAGCCGCGTTACCTGTCTCCGCCAATGACGCGAGACCCAGCAGGGCCGGCAGTAGTACATATTGGACCGCCGCTGTGAGTACATACTCGATCGCCATCGCCGCCGTGTGACATTTTTACGCACGTTCCGCAATAACCTCAATTTGTCGTTCGATCTTAAAACCGCCTTTTCAAATCCGTTCTTCGCAGTGGATTTGTTTACATTATTGGTGAAGACGGCCACCCGCATCTACAGTCCACTCATCGCAGTTCATCAGGTCGCAGTTCAATAAATCGGAAGAACCAGGAGGTAAGTGTCTTGCATGTTTTCTCAGTTACGGGCCTTTCGCTACGTATTGGACATCTTGCTTGCCCCTTGGAAGTTTCCGTATAGTTGGACGCTCAAAGCGCACCATTTAAACCATAACCTAACCGCCTCACCAACAGTCACTGGGTTTGGTCCCCAGAGGGATGATTAATTAATTAAGGTTACGTTATAAAAGTCTCACAGAGACGATGCTATTTACATATGAGAAAAGTGGATAGAAGTGTAATATATGAAGTGTAATATATGAAGTGTAATATATGAAGTGTAATATATGAAGTGTAATATATAAAAATTCTAACATATATATAGAACTTTCAAAAATTTGATAATGTGTAAATGTTCTTACGATGGAATTGGTGAACGTTGCATTGTGTAGAGTGATCACTTAATCCAGCTCGTACAGGTTGTAAGCCCCGAGCTATCGTATAAGAGACTTTCATCTACTTTTCTCATATATAAATAGCTTTGTTTCTGTGAGACATATGTAATTTATTCTTAATTAATTAATTAATTTATGATTATTTTTAGCAATCATCGCTGCAATTAAATTTCAAACGTGGCCTTATGTCACTTTAGATTTGAATCTGAGAATGTTTCTATATAGTTTCATTCCATATAAGAGTACGCAGGGCACGTACTTTCGTATCATTCTCGTTCTTTCATTTAAGGGGGGGGTAAGGTTTTTAACTTTTTTTTTTGCATTTTAATTTAAATTTTTTAAATGAATGTATAACATCGCAAGAATATTGTGTCAAAATTTCAAGTCAATCGGAGCAAAATTGACGAAATTATGAACATTTGAGCGATACTCAGACTGATTTTCTATACCTGCTCGGGCAGCTAAGAGACGCGCTCACCTGAGGACTACCGGACGTGCTATTTGTATTGGAAGAATTTTGCGTAGACAGGGACAAAAAGATGCTGATGATGAAAGCTCTTTGTTGTATGAACATGGCATTGATGATTATGTGTAAGTATAAAATAAGTGTTGAGTTTTATTTTGAATTTTACAGTGTGCAAAACTTTAAAGCGTGTTCCCCACATCTCACGTTTTCAAAGTCGGTGTCCATCATAACTTTAAAACTACTGCACCGATCCTTTTGAAATTTTTATTAACAATATTTCGGTACATAATTTACAAGGTAACACTGGAGACTTTTTTTCAAATTTGTTATTAATTTTTATTTTTTAATAACAAGTTAGTCGATATTTTTCGCAAAAAATCGCGTTTTTCCCTTCAAAGTGTTCCAAAAAATTGAAAAATTGAAATTTCAAAAAACCCTCCCAGCGTTACCTGGGAAAACCTATTATCTAACGAATAAACTTTGATTTTTTGATTTCAGATGATCTAGCACCAAGTAAAAAGGACACCGCAATTCTACTTTTTTCTGAGACACGTTCGAATAATTGCTGCCATTGCCGTATTTTTTAATATTTCGTCTTGAAAATTTTACGCAATATTCTTCAAATGTCATACTTTAATGTACCATTAATTTTAATAAAGAGATTTTAACTGTGTCGTCACAGAAAATTCACAAAAACATGCCTTTTTTTGTACGAATTAACCTTACCCCCCCCCCCTTAAATTTAGGTCACAGCTGCACTACACTGTGTTCACTCGGAACAATGTCACCCTAGCTTGTTCAATATCCCTACCTTTTCAATTAAATGGTCTCATTTTTTATTCAATATGCATTCCGAGTAGACTATTTTTGCTACTCTTTACAACCGTGTTTGGAATTTGTACAGCCTTTAATTATCAATATGTTTTTTTTTTGTTTGTGGTCATGTGGTTTTTTGTAAGTTTTTTGTAAATTGAACCTTTCACAGAGCCCGCTAGTATCATTTTTATTATTTAATCTGTATCTATTATTTGATCTAAGGATTTAAAATTTATGGTAAAATATGTACAACACTTGAATAACGGAATCACCGTCTAATAGAAAATTATTAAGTTTTAACTTTTATTAATAAAAATAATATTTTATGTCAAGGAACAAATTTCAGAAAATATTTATATTTCCTATTTCATAGTAGGCATATATTTGATGTTCGAAAAAAGAAGATTTTAGAATAATATTTACAAATTATCTTAATTCATTGGCTTGTCTATATTATCAAAATCACCTACATAGTATCTTGTCTTGAAAATGACAATGAGGAGAATGGTTTAAAGATTGTCATGTCCATAGTAAATTCAATGGTTTACTGATTTTAACCAAATTTGTCATGAATATTTATTACGGAATTTTATTTTCATTTTTTTATTACTGCAATATGTATGAATATACTTTATTCTTGATTCGTTACGGGTTTTTTCAAAAATTTCACGAATGCCAGCAAATAAAAATATTATAATTTATAGAAATTACCTTTATATACACCACTTTTTTATTGAAAAAAATTCAACTTGTTTCGAAGACAATGGCTTCTTTAACAGGATAACAAATGTATAAAATTAAATTTAAAAAACGAAGTATAGATAATCAAAATATTAAAAAGTTATATAAGGAAAATGAATACTAATAAAGTACCTACTTAACATGAAAATAAATTTAAAAGATAACTATTTAATTATAAGTAATTAATTATATTTAATTTATTTTTATTTAATTTATTTATTTGTAACTATTTTGTACATTTGTTATCCTGATGAAGAAGCCATTGGCTTTGAAACAAGTTGAATTTTTTTCAATAAAAAAGAGGTGTAAACAAAGTTAATTTCTATAAATTATAATTATAATGTCACCACAAAACAATTATGCTGTGTTTGAAGAGGAAGAAAAAATATAAATATTTGTCAATGCATAGTACAAGTTTATAAAATACATCGCGGTTTTATAATCTATGCAAGTAAATGTCTACTGGAGTTAAGATGATCCATCATAAATTGAGCAATTTCTTCGTGAATATGGAATCATGTTTAGCGTTGCTAAATTCAAAGTGTAAAATGGCTTAAACCGAGATAAAACGCAGTGGAATTTATGACGTTTCTCTTCAGTCGTCTGTTGGTGTACTGTTGAGGTCTCTCGGCAGACCACAGTTAAACCGAGTTTTAGTGCCGCGCAGAAGAACATTGTAACCTCGAGGTTGTAATATACAAATTATAGTTTACTGCCGACCCATTCCTTCCGCGAAATGACCGGGGAATAAGAATCGCAATAACTGTGTGGTACGGTCTGTGTAAAAATTACACGGAGATGCGATAGTCGAAAATTTACAAATTGTGACGTGGTTGAAATAAAAGCGCATCCAAAGACGCAGAAAATGATAAAAAAATTAAATAAGTAATTGAGTGTTTATATTTAATTTTTGATCGATAGTTCAGCGAAAAAATCTTACCATTAATCTCAACATTCGAGAATTCATTTTAAAATTAACAGATCACCATTTGTTACTCGCGCTTATCTACTCAACGAGTTCTTGCATACTTGACCCAATACCGTGTTGCAAAGGTATCTTCTCAAAAACTATTTAGATAGGTAGGTCAAGCAATGTTATGTGGTTATGATAATACTACTGACTCGAGTCAAAAGACTTATATATTCGAACACGATATTTTATCAATCGACTGTAAGGCTGATTCTATCAGCAACCTTGTTATTAATAGCGGGGGTTTATACTCCTATAAGGTCTGCGACCTGAAGAAAGACAGAAAAACGTCACATCTTCATGATCCGGAGATGATCAAGTCCTGCTCATCTCCGGAGGATTGTGTGCCCCTCTGTCACCTCTGCCGCGAGTATTCTCAGTCTTATGTTGTCATTTTACTTTCGATTGCTACCGGAGCTTAACTCCGGTAAAAAATATACATCCATATACTCAAAATTGTCTTCTTCCTCGATCTCAACACGATATCCCTATAAACATATTTCATGTTAACCAGTGAAATGCTTACTTAATTATTGGTCACCAACTGTTGCTCATTAAAATTAAATATATCATGTACAGTCGGGAAAAGATGCAAAAAAAAAATTATTCGTTAATACTTTGGAGAGGATTTATAGTTCGTCTGCCTCTTAACCTTCGGCCTCTTCAGTGTTCTGAGAAATATCGTGATGAATGAAAGTGTTATGCTAGGAAAGCAAGCAATGTATGTAAGCACACAGGTAATCAGGAATAATATATTAATAAGATTTGAACTGGACTTATTGAAGCGAGGTTACAGTTTGTGATTAAAGGGTTACTTACTAAAAACCACGCTATCACAGGTGCCACGGTTAAATAGAAAATGGCTAAGTGGGGGAAATGGCATGACCGACGAACTCGCTAGCGCTCTCTCTTTTTTTTTTAATAGCAATATTTATTTTATTTACATATTCTTGTATCATCAGACTACATTAATTAGTTATTTGTATTAATTAAAATTAAAAATTAAATATCATGTCCCCAATCAGCAATTGTATGCTGGTACAGGGCACAGAAAAAAAAATTAATTAAGTGGGTGCACATATTAAATATCAGCACATTGATTTGCTAAGCGATTATCTCCTCCCCATCACAAGTTCCTTCAGCTGTTAATTGGATAATTCTACACTATTTATTCCATTCCATTATAAAAATCGATCTTTTTGGGTGTGTTAATGATAAGTCGATGGATTGCATCACCGCAAAATATAACATTTTTGTGAAATATTTCATAATACATAATGTCATCTCTCTTTCAGAACTTGTAATTTCTTGTTGAAGAAGTACTTAATTAATAAATATTTGTCTGGTTAGTGGTTCACATTTTTCACACGCTTCATTAAGTCATTACAAAAGTCACATTAGAATTTAGACAATAACAACTTACTTTTTCAATAACAAACGAAAACACTTACAATAAAGTAATAAAGAGAAAATAACATTCAAAGACATCGACACACCCAAGAAATGCAACTTCGATCGGGTTTGAATAATGCACACGACGCATTCAATTGTTTGCTCTCTAGAATCATTTGGCTGTATACCCCGTTCAATGATCTATTTAAAATGGTGTATCTTCATCGAAATATTTAGCAATTTCTTCCTTGTGTAAGTAGTATTTTAAATAAAAATACGATTTTATTACTTATTATACTACACACATTATGATTTATTTATTACTACTATACTATCGAGAGAAGTAATCCCTCACATTATAAATAATCAAATATATATATATATATATATATATATATAATATAGTATATATATATATATATATATATATATATAAAGATACCCGTGTTTCCTTATCCGCCAAGTTTTTTCCACAACCACCCATCGGTGGTTATGGTGGTGGATAGCCCTTGGCGTCACATCGAAAATATGCGAGTTTGGTGGGGGTGGCTGTGCATGGGTGGGAGTGGGTGACAACAATTTACTTTCTAGCACATTGTATTGTTATGGGAAGACCGCAAATGCTTCAGATTGTTTCAAAATAGGCGCGCCGACTGTGTCGGTGAGTCTAGACGGTTCCAGAAAAACCTGCTCTAGAAAGTTCTGGAAGGAGAAGGTTCTAGAAAATTCCCGAAAGTTCTATAAGATTCTAAACTGAGTGGCGGAATGTGTCGGTGTGTCTAAAAGGTTCCTGTACATTCGATAAATTTCTTGAAAGTTCTGGAAGAAGAACGTTCTGAAAAATGATTTCAGTAGAAACATATTTTTACATCTGTTTTGGACTTTACCGTGAACTACAAAATTAAAAATATGAAAAAAGTGGTTACTTTTTTAATCTAATATTGATTGAGGAATTTTTTAAAAAGCTTACATTTTAAAAAAGCAATATTCATTTTTAACTTGTAACTAGAAGGGGAAAATTTGCGTGTATTTTATTAGATACGTTGCTAACGATGTTAGTAATGTTAAAAATAATCCCTAAACCCTCTTATCCAAGCCAAGGGTTTGTCACATAAAATAAAGGTTCCCTTCTGTGTTCAGCTTGTAAACCTTAAAAAAATTACACTGCACGCAAATTCGACTAGTTTATGGCTCTATTCGGTACGATACGATTGTTCCAAAACGAACTATTCAAAAATAATAAAAAACCTGAAATAGGTGAAACATATATTAGGTCCTTACATATGAAATTGGCGTTTTGCCGTACTGGCAAATTTGATCTCAAATATCTTCTCTTTGGTTAGGAATTCCAAATCCAAATTTATACAGCTATTTACTCATGTATTTGTGTTTTGAAAATTATAATTCATTTCTTTTTTCCTCAATTGTTTTTTTCTTTGCGTCACTCAGTTTACAAAATGAAAAACTTGAAATATCGCGTTATTTACGAGTACGAGTTCCACCGTGGCACCAGTGCTGCAGAAACGGCTCGAAGGATTAATGATGTGTATGGCGACGGTGCCGCAAAAGAAAACACAGTGCGTTTTTGGTTCCAACGTTTTCGTTCTGGAAATTTCGACCTGCAGAACAAGCCCCGTGGACGGCCGGAGACCAAAGTTTATAATGAAGAATTGAAGGCTATTGTGGAAGCGGATCCATCGCAAACCACATCCGAGTTAGCTGCAGGCTGCGGTGTTAGTGATAAAACTGTTTTAATCCACTTGAAGCAAATGGTAAGGTGAAAAAGCTTGAAAGGTGGGTACCTCACGAATTGAGTGAAGCAAATCAACAAACGCGCGTTGACTGCTGCGTTGCATTACTCAACCGGCACAATAATGAAGGGATTTTAAATCGAATCATTACATGTGATGAAAAGTGGATCCTGTACGATAATCGGAAGCGCTCATCGCAATGGCTGAACCCTGCCGAACCAGCCAAACCATGCCCCAAGCAAAAATTGACTCCAAAAAAGGTACTTGTGAGCGTTTGGTGGACTAGTGCTGGTGTCGTTCACTACAGCTTTCTTAAATCTGGCCAGACGATTACGGCAGATGTCTATTGTCAGCAACTGCAAACCATGATGGAAAAGCTAGCTGCTAAACAACCGAGGCTGGTTAATCGTTCTAGGCCACTGCTACTTCATGATAACGCTAGACCACACACTGCACAACAGACGGCTACCAAATTAGAGGAGCTTCAATTGGAATGTCTAAGACATCCACCGTACTCTCCGGACCTTGCCCCAACAGATTACCATTTTTTTTGAAATTTGGATAACTTCTTGCAAAGGAAAAAATTCAACTCCGATGGGGCAGTCCAAACCGCCTTCAAAGATTTTATTGATTCCCGTCCGAATGGTTTTTTTAGTAAAGGGATCGATGAACTACCTATGAGATGGCAAAAGTGCATAGATAGCAATGGTACATACTTTGATTAAATAAATATATTATAATAAAAAAAAATCGGCTTTGTGTTCCTCCCATACTAAACGCCAATTTCATATGTAAGGACCTAATATTAATAAATTTCAGGTCCTCAAAAACTATATTACTTTACATTATTAAGAGTCTAGTTGTATATTTTTTTCCTGTTATATACATTCTTGATATGAATTAACATGTATTGATAAGACATAATTTTAATTTCAAATATTTTTCGTTGATTGCTTTCAACATATTTTCATTAAGTCTTTTATATTACGTAAAAATATTAAATTTTATGTGACAAGTACCCAATTGAATTGTAAAATGTAAAGAAAATTAATTCACTTATGTTCCGTATAATACTCTTAGATAAAAATAAAATGTTTCTTAAAAAATACATAATTTATAAACATATATTTTTATTTAATAGAAAAATATTATACATGTTTTTTACATTAAAGATAGTGACAGTTTTTAATATAGTAATTTTCTTCTACATTAGTAATGTAACTCGTGAGTAGGAGAGGAGTATCATTAAATTTAAAATATATTAAATATTCAGTAGTACATTATGTAGACAACTTAATATAATAATAACATATAATAATAACAATAATAATAATCTAAAAATTAGCAAAAAATTTAAAAATGAGTATAGTCAAAAGAAAAATAATGCAATATTTTAAGCAAAGATAATAACAATATGCAGTATAAATAATATTAAATTTAAAAACCATCTATTATTAAATAAATATTCAGACAAACAGAATTATATAATAGAATAAAATAAAATAAAAATTTAATTAACTCTGAGGGTATTTTTTAATATTTTTCTGAAAGGACTCATAATTTTTTTAATCCTCATTTTAACACGTAATTCGTTAAACCATTTCACACCTTTAAATGTATAATTATGCTAAGCAGTTGTGGTATGTATTACGAGGATATGCAATTTACCAAGTGTGATGTTTCTACTACTTGATTCTATTTGGGTCAGTTCGTTATTTCTGTGAAAATTTTTATTGAAGAATGCATTTTTTTTTCGTAAATATTTTGTAATATGATTTGTAAGTTGTTTAAGCAAAATTTGACTGTGGTCGTTGGTTGGTTGGAACTGAAACCATGTATCAAATAACCTAATGAAGTTTCAAAGAATTCATTAGTATTTTCGTCATCATATACTCGTACCTGTTCTATTAAGACATTTAAAATATGTCTGTAGTGTTAATGTTGAGATTACGTGTATGAAAGTTTTTTTGTTGTCGGTTGTGGTATGGAGTCCGAATTATTTTTCTAAACATACGTTAGGAACTTGAAAATTTATCCGTTGTATAAGAAAACATAATTAATTAATTATTTTGCTTTGTGCTTGTAACGAAATTATGGCAGGTTTCGTGTTCAAGTTTACGGTGTAAGAGCTCTGTTTAGGATGTTGAGTAACAACCTGGTGTGCTGTAATAAAACCTTAATTGGAAAACCACAATAAAAATATTATAAGATTCCCAAGTGCACATATAAAAAAAGCTATAAATTGAATAAAACATAAAAATGACCATTTATTCTCGTCTTAATTAATTTTAGGAAATAATTAATGTTTCATATTCTACAATACTTATATGTAAGTGCTATCGCAATATCAAAAACCATTTAAATAAATGATAAAACACCCGTATCCAAATGAATTTTTCTGATATTTGCGTGTTTAAGCAGTTACTTTGGCATTCGCAAGATGTTACCAAGCGATCTAAATTGAGATATTTTAATACTTAGAAGAATGCTTTCCATTCTAAAATATTTTATAATCTAAATATAATAATTTGGTTGTCTATACATCTGTCTGTTCGTAACTTCCTATAATGTCCGTAATTTCGTTTAAATTCACGGGAACCCCGGGCGAGCACGCCCAAGGGCGGCAATCTAGCGACGTTGCCACCGCCGCACTTGCGCGATCTTTCAGAAATACACTACATATAGAACTTACTACTTACGTATACACGACGTATAGCAAAGACACGAATCAATGTTCCGTCATTTTTTATGGGTTATATCTAGTTTAATTATATCATTCCTGCTACGCGAAAATATTATATATTGGCAGCCTGGATTATATTCACTCTCTTCGTGAGATCACTCTCTACGTAATCTCACCCCTTGCATGACCTTACTCTCTGCGAAATCTCTTCCTCTCCTTGACCTCTCTTTTTTCTCTTTTTTACTCTATCTCTGTGAGAATTCATATTATGTAACCATATATCAAAATGGTTACTGACCTTGTACAATATGTTTTAAAAAAAATTACTAAATAATTTAAAATTTGTATTAGATGAAAACCAGCCAAGCGAGCAAGCAGGGTTCAGGGTTACAGGATAATAGGTCACGTAAGGGTAGTTAAAGAAACCATAGAGTGCGGCCAGGAATACAAAATGCTTCTATATGTATATCGAATTCATCGACTTCATTCCATAATAAAGTCTTCATCATTGATGCCCTTAGCAAATGGTGCATTGCTTTAGGTGATTCCCTATCAAGAAAGATGATACGTTAATATTAATGGTGATGATGATGAAGAAGATGATACCTAAATATTTATGGCTGATTTTGATAATCTATTTACAGACTAGACTGATAGAAAAAAATCATTTTCATAAATGGCGATATGTATGATTCACCTGTGTTGCAGATCATTGATTATTTTGCTGACGAAAACATCAAACTCTATGGAAATACGTAGCAGCGAAAAAAAATGAAATGAGAAAGTATGAGACGCTTGGGGAGGCCTCTGTCTCGTAGTAAACATAAAATGGCTGATAATAGTGAGAAATAGCTATAAACCGTCAAAAATGACGATTCTTTTACATACCGTTTCCTAAAGAATTAAATAAAAGTATTTACGTAATAGCCGACACCCGTGAAATAGTAATTACAAATTTATCAAAATATTTGAATTTTTAAAAAATATTTTCCCTGGTGGAAGTCAAATGTACTTTTCTAAATCCTGGCGATTGGGCGAAACATGAAATGGATCGCGTATTTTCCAAGTCTTATTTTTGATATGTACTGTATTTTTCACTGGTCATGAAGGCTCGGCGATAGCAATATCGCTAACGTTGCCGTCTTCGGGTTTTCTGGCCCGGGGTTCAAGCCCCGTTTCCGGCCGTTTCGTTTTTCTACCCGTGAATTCGAATAAAATTACGGACGATACACAAAGTTACGGAGACAGACAGACAGGCGGACAGATGGAAGGACGGACGAACGATCGGATGGATGAACAGACGGGCAGACAACGAAATTATAAAGTTTGATAAAGTATTACTAGAAATTAAAAATAATTTATATAAAAAATCTAACTTAGTTAAACACCACATATATTTATTTTCAAATCCAACAGGGTTTCGCTACGACCGTAGCTTCTTCAGGGAGAATCTAAACTGCCTAAACATACAAAAATTATGTGCTTATATACTAGTGTGAAAGGTGAAAGAACGGAGTACCAATAGTGGGGGTAGGGGGTGGGATTTCTCAGGGAATATTATTGTTAAGAGGGAATATATTTAAAAGTGGACTAATAGATAAATTTATTTGATTATTAATAATTTTATGATTCATATTAATGGCTTTTCTTATCTCTAATGCCTCTAAATTATCTAATCTATTACTTATTCCGTTTTTATGAATAATATTAACTCCTGAACGTACGGTCTTCTCCAATTGAATGTTTAACAAATTCTGAGAACCCACTACTTTTGAAACAACGCAAGTGTTTTTTTACTCTTATTTTTACATTACGCAATTTCTTCCCTATATAAAACGCGGGACAATAGTTGCATTTCACGTATTAAGGAGACGGATAATATAAAGTTATCATGTGTTAAGGGAACTTTTTATAAGAATTGTCCAAAATCAAACAGATAACAGTTAATAACGGTTATAAAGCTAGCCTAGTAGATAATATTTTAAATAAAAAAAATGCAACAATCAGCCCGTAATAAATTTTTGTTCCACAGTAGTGATGTAGTTAAGAACCAAGATTTCCAAAGGCGTCGTATTTTATTTATTAATTCTGCTTTTTCCACCTCTAGCATCAAAAATCTCACACCAGACATCAGACCCGAGTTTTATACGAATAATAATATAGGTAAATTTTTAGTCCATTGTAAAGATAAGGATCATAAATTTAGCCATTCAAGTGTAAATTCATTGAAATGCAACGATTGTCTCGCGTTTTATATAGGGAAGACATCGCGTAATGTAAAAATTAGAGTAAAAGAGCACTTGCGTTATTTAAAAAGTAGTGGATTCTCAGAATTTGTTAACCATATAATTGAAGAAGACTACACGTTCAATAATAGTCCAGGAGTTAGTATTATTCATAAAAACGGAATACGTAATAGACTAGATAATTTAGAGGCATTAGAGATAAGAAAAGCCATTAATATAAATCAAAAATATATTTATCTATTAGTCCACTTTTAAATATGTTCCCTCTTAACAGTAATATTCCCTGAGAAATCCCACCCCCTACCCCAACTATTGGCACTCCGTCCTTTCACCTTTCATACTAGTATATAAGCGCATAATTTTTGTATGCTTAGGCAATTAAGATTCTCCCTGATGAAGCTACGGTCGTAGCGAAACCCAGTTGGATTTGAAAATAAATATAAGTGGTGTTTAACTAAGTTAGTTTCATTTATATAAATTATAATGTATCACCACCAAGTGTTTGCTTCCTTCCAAAATTTAAAATAAATTAGGTTAGCACTCTAACCATACCAGTCTTTCACTATGATGCTTAAATATGAATGGCCACGAAGGTCATAATCTACAATTACAAAGAGCTGATGAGGAAGAAGGAACTGCTTAGAAAATTTCCATTTCCCTCGATGTAAATACACAGGGGCGATAAATCATAAACGAGAAACTAGAATAATAGTGTTCTCCTCGCCCCAATTTGACGACTGCGACGTAACAATTTGCGCTGAATAAACTTGAAATGCGAAACGTTCTGACCCAATTCAATTGGATCTTTGTTTATTTAGTGCCGTAAATTACAGTGCGGTTGTCCTATGTTAAACATGCTTCCTACCGAATTTATATGGACACACATGCATCATCAATTCACGTCGTGGTGTGCGTGAGCAGAGACAAAAGTTGGCCTCAAATAATAGCCATTGTTCGCCAAAGGAAGTAAACATTACATTATGATTAGTTTATTTACAATAATAACGGGAGGTCTTTGTATCGATGACATTAATGTTTTATCCACTGTGTATTTTGTGATGTATTCTACGACAGTTTAGTGTCATCATTATTGTCATTTAGTTACGATATTATTTGTAAGATATAATGAATACATCCTCATTATAATATGAACTCGTCTAAACTCCTTTGTTTTCACTAGGTCATATTCACCTATTCTTCTCATATATGGCGAATGATTTATGTAGGTACTTACCTGATTATCAGTAGCACGTAATAGGCATAAACTAAGGTTATGTTGTTGCCGACTATACATAAAAATATTGTGTACTTACATATTTTATGTAGGTATACCAATTGTATATACAGGGTTATTTGGAAAATATTAATAACCTCGCAGGACTATATTCCTGCTTTGATTATGAGTCGAAAATGTTCAAGCTTTCATGACTAAATATCAATAGTTATGGAGATATGCGACATCAAAGTTTGCATTTTTTCAATATTTCTGACTTATTTTTTATAAAACGTTAGACTATCATTAAAGTAACTTATAGCAATTACGAAAAATTCATTCGTTTCAATATAAGTTAAATAAAATGATAAAAACCCTGAAAAATTACCAATTGGAATTGGAAGGTTTTTATTATTTTATTTGATTTGAATTAAATGGAATGAATTTTTCATATTCGATCTAAGTTACTGTAATGATAGTCCAACGTGTTACAAAAAATAGGTCAGAAATATTGAAAAAAAAATGTAAACTTTGATGCCGCATATCTCCATAGCTATTGATATAAGGTCATAATAGCTTGAACATTTTCGACTCATAATCAAGGCAGGAATATAATCCTGCGAGGTTTATGTTTTCCAAATAACTCTGTATATAAATGTCTTATTCAATAAAAGGTACTATGCGACAAACTAGAAAATGGTGATCAATCAAAATTGTTAATATGTCGTCGCTGACAATTGCTTCGTTAATAAATGTATTCATATTGTACGTAAAATGTTCAAAAACTTACAATCAACGAGCTTAACCCTCCGTGTACGAGGTATGGTACGACACACCCCAGCTGTTGAATAATCGTAATTTATACGTAAACAATAAAGGTGCACGAGTTCGTTTTCTCAGTAGCTTCAAATTCGACGTGGCCATCCCGATAAGTATTGTCAATTCAGTCGGAAGTCTGTCTCCAAGTGAGTTACATGCATATAAAGCACATCCGGGTATCACACACCCCACCTTGTACGGTGCGTAGCTCAAAAGGTACGTTTAACTTTTTTTGTTTTATACTTATTTGTGTATTTAATGTTAAAATATTTATTTCCAGATAATAACTTCATTAAAAAATGCCTCAATTAAAGATATCTGACATTTTAAGAGTGCAACAAAGAAAAAAACGATTAGAAGCCTTCGAGATGTGGACCTACAGAGGTGCCCTAGGAATTTCCCGGAGAGATTACATTACGAATGAAGAGGTTCTCGGCAGGATCGATGAAACAAGGCACATGATGAATACCATCTCGAAAAGGCGTGCAAAATGGATGGCGAATATTTTACGCCATAAAAATCTGCTCAAAACTATGGAAGGGATGGTAGGGGGAGAGATTATCTTGAGCAAGTGTGCCAAGATATGAATTATGCCTCCTACACAGAGATGAAAAGGATCGCTGGAGACCGAACGGAGTGGAGAAGGAGATGTGCTTTGCTGCAAACCAATCCCACGGATTGAAACCCAGGAAGGAAGGAAGAGTGCTTTTAGAAGAAAATGACGAGTTTGAATGTGAATACATGAATGCAGAACAGGTATCTGATCATGTGAGCTTATAAAGCGACACAGGTAGTGTGATGAATGCTGATATTTGCCGATGCCGATTGCCGATGCCGATGCCGACGCCAATGCCGAACCTTCAGTTTCGGACAGTGACGATATACCACATTCAGAGCTACGCAATTTTTTTTTTATGTAGGTAAATACGGAGTTAAAAAATGGCAAAAAATCCATATAGGAGCATGATTCGCACCAGAGCTGAAAATATTATTATTCGATAATGGTATTAAAAGAAACAAAACTTACTTAGAAGAAAATTTATTTATCAATTGGGTTCATCTTTAGATAAAAGATCACAAGAATACAGGAAGATAAAACCAATGGCTTCCTAGAGAACTGCGTGAGAAATGGACAACAGAATAGAAAAATATTTTGAAAAACCTTCTAATAATCTACAAAGATCACCGGAAAAAAACCTAATGCAATGCTAATATTTACAATGTGTCATAGAAAAAAAATAGAAAGACTAGGTACAGCTGTAAAAAAAGTTACACGCCGATATATTTGGAATATCCAGATTTTTTTGTGAAGCGGTAACTTTGACACTGATGATCCAACTAAAATTTATATTGTTATATTATTTTCTTATTAGTTTATAAGTAGATATTATTTGAGTCTAATAAATTGAAAATATTGTAATTGTAATACGTGCCATTTGATTTTAGATCTAAAGTAAATATTTTATTACTTTTAGGTTTTAAAAAAGTTGTGTTTTGTTTTTCCTAATAAAATAAATTATCTATTATCGTGTAAAATTACCTAAATGTTTTAATTGAACCCATTCATTATTATTTATTATTATATTTTTTCTATAAATAACTTTCAAATAGGTTTTACACCCAGATTTAGTTTCTGGGTATGTCAAACCCCACCTAGTATGGGATGGGAGATTTTGTCACCTCGTATGCGAAAGGTTAAATAATCGATTAAAACAATGCCACCCATTAGCGGATGATCCAAAATGACGCATAGCACTGACAAGCAAATTGAACATTTTGAATACATACATTACATTTTGCATGTTGGTAAATATGGAATAAGTAACAGTGTAATATCATTGGACCTTTCGAAAAGCAGGAAAAATTTACTCGCTACCTACATACAAACATGCGTTGTAAAGATAGGATGAGTATAAGACCAGTGAGAAAATATTCTGTTAAGTACAACTATCTTACATATTCAAGAAACAAATTTGATTTACGCAAACAAGTAAAATAGGATAAGTAATGATATGAAGTGATGATATAGCAAAAGCCAAAAATAAAAGCTTAAGCCGTAGCCATAAATTACGAATAGACTTTTAAATGGTCTTTTTCTAAAGATGAAAATTATGTAATTCATATTTATTTTCCAGAATCTTTTATAATGCACAGATTTTTTTCTTATATGCGCTGCACGCCACTGCTCATTATTGTTATTATTATTTTAATGAGAAAATTACTAACAGAAAAAGGGGTACACGATAGATAAAAAAACAATACATTATTATTTAAAACTCAGCCATTAACCCAATTACAAATATCTACGACCTGATCTTTCTATATACATATTTAGTGTATCAATGTAGTGTACATAGGTATATTTATAGGCATAGGTATACATGAATAGGTATATTTAGTGTATCAATATAGTGTGATCATGTAAAAATATGTAATTAAGTTATTCTATCGGTTCAAGTTATTGTCAAAAAAATGGAAACTGTTTACTCTAAATTATAATTGTCGCAATTCAGAAATCAAAAAATAAAATAAACATATTATTCCGCTGGATAGCATAGAAAACTAGAGGACGTCCTCAAAGTTAATTTTTAACATTCTCTGAAGGCTAAAGTCTAAGTGCGAGCTTCTAGTATTCAGTACATAGCCGGGTCATGGACACTCACCGTCAATATCATACGCATATTGAAATTTGCAAAGGCAATGGCCGAGGAAATCCTTGGAAGATTACTGAAATATCAAGTACTCACCGTATAAGTCATCAGATGATTGGCTTTATCCTTTTCTGCAAATAACAAAAAAAATCATTCAAATAAATTAAACACATTATAAATGAATCAAAGAAATTCACAAAAATTTAATTTCTATTTTCTATTATTTTTCGATTATTAAAAATAAAATCATTAGTAAGAGTGAAAAAAAAAATCTTATATAACTCAATTAATAATTATTTTAGCAATTAAGATAAATTATAGAATTTTCACAGACTAAGCAATTTATAAGGAAAACATCTGTGGAAGTATTTTTTAGCCACAGGGCTTATAACTTTTATGAGCTGGCTTAAGTGATCACTTTACACAACGCATAGTTCACCAATTCCACCGTAAGAATATCCACATATAATCAATTCTTTTTTCAAGTGTTTATATATGTTCTTAATCTGTTTTCTTTCAAATCGATCATTCCCATGACATATTATACATAGATTTCACATTTCGTAATGATACCTCTATATTTTTAAAGTGGTATATATGATATTTTTCCGAATTACTTGACTTATGCAAATTATTGTGCTAGCTCTACATCAAACAATGCTGTATTTCTCCATTGCTAGCTTAAGTATGCTTAAAAAACAAATTGTAACCTTTTTTAAAGAAACGAGATTTACAGATCATTTAAAAATACACTTAGATGTTATTTAATGTGTAGAAATATTATATATATACATTATGTAATATTCGAGTCATTTTAAGGCGAGATACGTCAAAACGTTTATTTTTATGTCAATTTTATTTTTTCTGACAACAATTATATTTTTAAGGTTAGAATATAAACGGTTTGAAATATGTCAAACTCGGAAGCGTATCCACGGCGACGGATTATCTATGTATTATCTAATAACTGCGCAGCGGCCACTATCGGCCTCACAGCGGCCATTATAGTCGATAGCCATTTGCAAACACCATTCGGGCACTAAAGGCCATCCATAAAGCGGTACATCCGAAACATCTGCCCGCAGGGCCTAGTAGCAATTAGCAGCGATAACCGATTGTTCAGCTGCTATCGGTCGACCAAAATCAAAAGACCATTCCCTAGCTCTGTCCGGTAAGAAGAAAGCGGGGGGAAAGTTGCCTGGCAAGCCTCTACATAATATTCCAAATAAATATATATTTTTTAGTTTTAAAAGGTTACTTACTTACTAGATAAACTTCTTGTATTCATTTTTTGCATCGTAACAATACACATATTTTTTACGCACATTCTTTTGAATGCGGTCTAGCTATTGTAATTATATTAATGTAGTAAAAAAATATGTTTTTCAACAATAATTGTAAACAACATAGGTACAAGCAATTCATTATAAATATATTTCATATTGCTAGTACTTATTTTGTTAATAATTAATCGGAAACCTAATCAATAAATATATCTTATATTTTTTGCCTGTTTCAACGAATCCAATAATCATGTAAATGACTGGTAATGCCAAGATGCTACGATTTTTATTGTTAAAAATATACTTTACTTTAATTATCGAAAGGGTGTTTCTGTCCTGTATTTATACATATTTTAGTAAATAGACAATTGGGTAATTTATTCTCAAAATACGTATTAAATTTATTTATAAATAAAAAAATGAGGGTAAACAACACTGTTTTATTCCACTATATTTATTTTGAATTGTTAGAACATTTTCGGGATTTCTCCCATTATCAATAACAACACGTTAACAACTAAATTAAAAATAATTCGAGACAGAATTTATAGGGATTGGGGGGTGTAATGGTGGTGCGGGTCGGAGGCGGGGTTAGAATGGATAGGAGTGGTGAGGTTGTGGGCGGTATCTGGATGTTAATTATGTTTTTATTATTTATTTCTATAATCTCCAAGACGTCCATTTTTCTTCCTTAATTGCACCCATATAATAATTTCGAATCAAACTTATGTCCCACAATTTTGGCATGCTCTGCCATTTCTGAATTTAAACTAAAGTTTTTTACGGCTCTTTTACGCTCTTCAAGTCATTCCTTTATTTTTCTCCCACTTTGTCCTATGTAAACCGCGTCACAATCTCCACAACTTAATTAGATTTTGGACATATGGTTTAATAAATAACTTTTGGTACTATTTTTCGTATAGAACGCGGGTTTGAACTTTTTGTCTTTGCATGAATTTAATAGATCCATTGTAAGTTTTCCAACATATATTATTTTTCTCCAATTCAAAATAAATATAGTGGAATAAAACAGTGTTGTTAACCCTCATTTTTTTAAATATTAAAAATGAATTTCCACAATGTTGCAAACAAAAAAACTTAAACATTTATAAATAAAAGTTACTATTTAGTAAATTATATAATGGGGATATAGGTATGCTATGCGCAATAGACGTCACCTCACATTTTCGATTCGGCCAAATGCTTTTGTCATGGTAATAACTTGGCGGTTTCCCGGGACGAGTCTCGAACCCCCGACCACTGCCTGATCACCAGGCAAACGAGCAGGCCGAGTTAGCTTCGCAGTCGCCAGAGGGTATTAGGTTAATAAAATAAGCCATTTAAAAAGCGGAACACCGAGGCACTAACGGCGTGGTTGCGGGCCGCCGTCCAAATATTCCCATAAACTTGCATCCAGGCGGGAGCCGGCTCTCCATCGTGGTCACCTATCGCCCGTTTAGAATACAACTGTGATACTCGGTTACCAATATTGTCATTTTAAAGCAAATTAGATTAATCACCAACAAATAAATAATCTATCTACATCCAGCGGCGTGCGCTGCGACAAAAAGAAACACAGAGCCTTACAGTAGTCGCATATGACGCGTAACATTTGACATCTCACAGTTAAAAAAAAACTTACCCATAAAAACCAAGTTTTTATTATACTCCCTTTCTCATTTACTAGTGGAAACTGGTTTGGCGCTTAACCTACGCGTTGGGCTTCGGTCGAGCGACGCTACGAAAGGGAGTAATAAATATTTTCCAAAAATCCAAAATAATACTATAATCAGATTTCTTGTCTACCAGACGGGTTGAAATATTTTCATACAACTTAGTAAGTTGTATGAAAAAAACCATTAAAAATTTGAAAAATCCAAAAATTTATTATTTTTTTTTAACGATAATTTGATAAATCTTCTAGATCGTTGCTACGATTCTGCTTGCAAAGTTTCTGTTCGATTGGATCACGGAAAAAGGTTTAAAAATTGATCCAAAGTTATTATGTCAAGCAAACAGATGCCACGAGTTAATATAAAGGGAGTATAAAGACCCCATGGGAAGAAGTTGTTAACTAACATTTTTGTCAAAAATGAGTTAATAAGCCGTCCAAACTAAATGTTGTACGCTCTTTCCATTGGAAATAAGTTCAGAACTTAAAAAGAATAAGAACATGTTCATAGGGATAAACATGTTAACTACACTTTTTCATGAAAATCAAATCAGTTACTAATGGGAAGAACATGTTATCTTCAATAATAACATATTCATGCCATCATTCTGAAATTAACACGCCTTTTAATTTGATTGTAATATTTATGGTTAGTATAAATTTTACTCTGGCAGTACTGTCGTATATTTGCTTTTATTTGAATACTATTTTAATATGTACATATATATAATTTTTTAATAATTTTAAATGGTACATATCATGTTTTGTATTATCAATTAACATGCCAGGTATTTTGTAATTTTAAAAATGTGTTATACTATTGAAAATGAGTTCCAGAAGTAAAAAAATGGTTTTTGGTTCTATCTAATTATAGATAGTAAAACTCAATTCATGATAAAAATCAATTCAAACACATTTCACAGGCATTCATTTTGATTCTCCAAGGCTTTCTCATCCCAATTATAATAATTTCGCTGTCTGGCTCTGTCCTTCCGTCCATCCGTCTGTCCCCGTAACTTCGTGTTACGTCCGTAACTTCTTTATAGTATTTTTTTTCGATAATTAAAAAAAAAAAGAAAAAATTTTTTTTTCCGAAAACGTATTTTTTCCGGAATTAATAAATACCCTTTCTTTAGTAACCGACATGTAAAAGTACCGTCATTTTAAACGGGTTGCAGCTAGTTGATGATGATATTGATGATCCTTGAAATTGTAGGAATGATGGAAAGGCTCTCATTTAAACTATCCATCATGTAATCTCTCACTGTTGCTAACATCAAGTTGCGTGATGGATCGAGATGCTCTGAATATCTCCCCCACGGCAGCCAGCTACAAGAAAAGTGTAATGTTTTTCAAAATGGATATCCTCATTTACTCCGCATTAAAACATAGCATATACACAGCGAAATACACGCAAGGCAGTGTTATAAGTCCTGGTGCAAAATAAATAAAAAGATTACGTCACGCTTAGCAAAGTTTTGGACCGAAATAAGCTTTAAATATATTTATAGTTGGAATGATAAATTACACTTGCTAAAATGTTCGGGACCACTAAAGTGATGTAAAGGCATAAAACTTCAAGGGGTGACAGCATTCAAAGGACGGCGTTCTGTTGCTTATGCTTTTAAGTATAATTAATGACAAGGAAATTACTTAATACTGCTGGGATAATTATTTATTAAATCAAGTTTCTAGGTGAGCGTGCATTATACATATATTTATTCAAAGTGGATGAAATAAAATAACGTAACGTTTATTTTATTACGTTATGAGTCTAATTATATAATATACTCGAGTTTCGAGAGTGAACTTTTCATCGATCGAACTAATTAAGTATGCAAATATACATGTTGCCAGAGCGTGTCGAAGACACTTGTAATTGGGATAATGGGCATAGTCTTCACTCTTACGTTTATTATCAGAGTATATATCATGTACCTATTATCCTATAAGTGTCTCTAATAAAGAAAAAAATAAAAAAAGTATGAAAATTAAATACGCTCAGTATACATTGTATCCTGATGAAGGCGCTATTGATGTTATTATTTCAACAAATTAGTGGTTATTAGTAAGTATATTCTTGTTAATTATATACAGGGTTATTTGTAAAACATTAATAACCTCGCAGGACTATATTCCTGCCTTGATTACGAGTCGAAAATGTTCAAGCTATTGTGACCTAATATCAATAGTTAAGGAGATATGCGACATCAAAGTTTGCATTTTTTTTCAATATTTCCGACTTATTTTTTGTAAAACGTTGGACTATCATTAGATTATCGTGTGAGAAGTATTCAATAGTAATCAAAGCGATACAGACAAGTGCATTAGAATTTATAGATACATTAAGACGATTTTCAAGTAACTGTTGCGTAATTTTTTGTAAGTTATAGAACGATGTTCCGATTTAAGTCAATGTTTATTCAATGTTTATTCAATGTTACAAAGTTTACAATTTTATAGTGTTTACAAAATTAAATTAAGCTTTTTTCATTGTTGCTGAGAGTCTTGGCAGCAAGTAAACACTAAATTGATTTGATGCCCTGCCTGCTACACTAGTAGTTTACTGTATTATAGTAGACAGTGCTCTTCCAGTAGTATAAAGTTCAAGAATATTTAGTATTTATATAACATTTGTGAATCAATCTTATTGCCAATTAAAATTGAGTAATAGTAATAATTAAATGTTTACAATCTAATAATGGTGTTAATTAATTCTATTATAGATAGACAAAGGAAAAAAATGATCTGAAAAAAATAAAATAAAAACAATTAAAAGTATTTAAAAAGATGAAAGTAAATGTTCTTGTAGGATTAGTATTTTCAAATTTAGTTTATATCATGGCTTTTAGTAGGTTTTGGGCATGCTTTCTTCCCTTTTCATGCAGCCATAGTTTCACTTTTGAAGAAAAAAACTATGGCTACAAGTTTTTAGTGTAGTGTTAAGAGTTTTGAATATTTTTGGTGCTTGGAAGAGGTGAAATCTTTGTGAAAATGTTTTTGTGAATTTTGGTACAAGATATTTTCAGTTCACCTGTGCCCTTGTTGAGAGTGAGTGATTTGTTGGTGATCTTGTTTATGTCGGAAAAAATATTCGTGTCGTGTCCATAAGTGTATAAGTCGTGTCCAGTGAATTAATTAAAATAAAAAAAATGATTCTTAATTTCCTTTGTATTATTTGCCTCCCACATTGTCTCGATTCCGTGACAGTCAGTTAAAAAAATAGACATTAATTCTTTACCGAATTCGAACAAAAATCTAGAATAAGTACAAGTTCACCAATATATAAATTTAGAGGAACAATGATCAAAGAAATTTTCCCTTTCATAGCAACATCCGTCAGATTGTTTTGTCCTTTAGGTTTGTCACAAATTTGAGTATTGTGTAAATTGAAAGCCTCCGGGCAGGTAGGTTTAGGGTAGAAAGAAACCATCCATGTATTCCAACAATATTGAAGGGAGCTTTCTTTATAAGGGCTGTCTTTTAACGGTTCAAAATTACCGGTGTTTGTGTTTGTCGGTGAGAACTCAGTTCGGGGGTGAGAAAGGACACATTACGAGTGGGGGTGGCTGGACATCACAATGGCGGGAAAATGGGGCTTGGACAAACAGTGGAAAGTGAAGGGTAGTCTGGACCGAATAACAATACAACTTCCCGGCTTGCAGAATATATGGACGGGTCGTTAGCGAGACTGGCCCTAACGGAGGTTTATTCGGTATTGTGTGGAAGAGAAGTGATTACTTCAGAATTTTATTTCCCATTTCGACGCGGTTGAGAAATCGCAAAGCAACTTTCATATGTGCCCGAAAAAAGTGCCAATCGCGTTCTGCTAAGTCACTGGTTTGCGTTTAACGAGTGGTTTCCGAAAAAAGGAGAAACGTGTGATGGCGAAAAAAATACTAGATTTTGTCACAGTCGGATAATTATTAATTAAGATAAATTATTGAAGCCTCAAAGAGATGAAGCTATTTAAATGAGAAATGTGTACGGAATTTATGACTCGTATGATCTATGAAATTATTGAAAGAAAACAGACTTTGAACGCATACATCTTACAAAAAATTTGAAAATGTGTGGATGCTATAAAGATGGAATTGGTTAACGTTGCACTGTGTAAAGTCATCACTTAAGCCAGCTCATATGGGTCACCCTATGAAGATTTTAATATACGTTCACCATTCAAATAGCTTCGTCTCTGTGAGACTTATATAATTTATCTTTAAGTAAATTTTGCATTCTAAAAAAGGAAAGATAATTAAATTAATAAATAGGTATAGCAACAAAAGCGGAAATTTTATACGAACCTACAGATTCTGTATAAAATATCTGGTTTCAATACCCAAATACTAGTATGTCAAACGGTCGTTATATCACTTTAAATTGTATTAAATAAATATGTACGTTTTTAAGAATTCTACTATCGAAAAAAGCAGTCCTTAATGTATGTGCCTACGAATTAAAATTGTAATAAAACCGAAGTGGTTCATTGCACAATTTCGACTTGAAAGTCTGTGCACTTAGAGAGCATAAAAATGTAGACTCTCTCATTTCGGAAATGATGGTTAAAAAAGCTGAAGCAATCTTGTGACCGACCGAGCGTCACTTCCGGTCCCACCCACCGCTGTAAAATAGCGCGCTTTTCCGTCATTTAATTCCTGATGGGGTAGGTACCAGCTTCCGGTTGTACTTCTCTTGAATAATTGAGACTTCTGGACGATGGCAAGTTTCGATGCTGGTCCAATGCACCCTTTAGTGGAAGGACTTAAAACAAACTATTTTATTTATTAAGTGCGGAAAATATGAAGTTTTATGTGTACAGTTGAGATATATTATAGATGTGTCAAAGAAACGAAATTATATTTTTTTTTATGAAAAAGTAAGTATGGAAGTCTTTCGATTCAGAATATTTTGAGTTTGTTCAAATCTTTCAGAACAGTGCTGGATTTATGTCACAGAGACATTATTAATCAATTAACGTATATTATAGATATCTCACAGAGACGAAACTGTATTTCTTATGGGAAAGTAGGTATAGAAGTCATTTGGGTGTACATAGGACTTATGAAAATTGGAAATAATATTTCCTGGCGTATCCTAGTGTAATGCAAGTAATTCGGATGAATTTCATTACACAATAAAGTATATTGCTCTCAAAATTCCGTAAAATCAACTGCAGATTTTCTCATTAGCGACATCTGTGGGGATTTAGGGGAATAAAAATGGCTTTGTACAGGCCGCATGGAAAGGCGGTTACAACTCGTATGTGAAAGCTTTCCACGCAATTTGAACATATATACAACTTCCAAAAAATGAATATGCATGGTATATTCTATCATGGGTGGAAATGGCGAATGTTACATTGTGTAAAGTGATCACTTAAGCCAACCATAAGATAGGTCATAAGTCCTATGTACACCCAAATGACTTCTATACCTACTTTCCCATAAGAAATACAGTTTCGTCTCTGTGAGATATCTATAATATACGTTAATTGAAGTCTTTCGATGTTCATCGGGCTTACATTAAATCGTACGGCTGGCTTAAGTGATCATTTTATACAGTGTAACGTTCACCATTTCCACCCTTGATAGAATACCATGTCTATCAATTTTTTGGAAGATTAAAAAAATATAAAGATACCTCTGTACATGATTAAGGAGATGAAAAAGATTCGTTCGCCGGTGGCGAAAAATGATAATTGCAACCTATAAGTTAAACGGGTTGTAAAACTCAAATAAATGTACATATAACTTCCAATTTTTTTTTATAGATATGGTGTTCTCTCAAGGGTGGAAATGTCAAACGTTACATGGTGTAAAGTGGATGGATCGTAAACTCTATAAACACCCAAAGACTGCCATGCCTACTTTCCCATAAAAAAATAAAATTTCGTATGTATGAGATATCTATAATATATCTTGATTATCGATGACTCCTGGGATTAAAATCCAGTAGTATTCTTGAAAATGTTGAACAAACTCAAAATATTCAGTTAGGTTAGTTAGTTTATATAACGGATTAACATGAAGTTTTAAGTTTCTTAAATATTATATTAGATCAAATAATACACTGCTTTGATAAACGAAGACCCCATGGCAACAAGTTGTTACCTAACATTTTTGTTAAAAATGAGTTATTAAGCCCTCTAAACTAAAGTACGGTCTTTCCATTGGAAATAAGTTAAGAACTTAAAAATAATCAGAACATGTTCAAATCATAGGAATGAACATGTTAACTACACTTTTTCATAAAAATCAAATCAGTTACTAATGGGAAGAACGTGTTATCTTCAATAATAACATGTTCATACCGTCATTCTGATATGAACACGCCTTTTAATTTGATTGGAATATTTATGTTTAATTTAAATTTTACTCTGGCAGTACTGTCATACATTTGTTTTTATTTGAAGACTATTATATTACGTAGTTTTATATTATTTTTTAATAATTTTAAATGGTACATACCATGTTTTGTATTATTAATTAACATGCCAGGTATTTTGTTATTTTTGAAAATGGATGGTAAAAACGGATAGCATTTGAAGGGTTGTTTGATGTTCGTGTTTTACCAATTTTAAAAAGGTGTTATTCCATTAAAAATGAGTTCCAGAGGCGAAAACATGGTTGTTAACTACGTTTATTAACGGAAAATTAGATTGTTTTTTTGTGCATAAATGCGTTTTTTTTACTTTAACAACTTCTTGCCATGGGGTATTCAAAGATTATAGGGGATTTGATATTTTCTGTCAGTTGATGTAAGTATAAATGTGAAAGGTTGAATAATTGTTGCTAAATATTATTTAATTTGCTTTGAATGTCGGTGTCGAAAGTGGCACAGGCAGGCTTAGTTTTAAGTTTAACGCCTCTGGGGTTGTGCTTTGTGACCATTCCACGTGCCCCCTGTAAAGGCATAGAGGGTTGGTCAAGCATCTAAGTATGTTCCGCTGTTTGAGAAACTCTGCATGTGCGATTGGATCATTTTTCAATAGGACCCAATCGCCTTTATTAACATGTTTTAATTACGTTAACAAAAATCAAAATTGCTTAAAAAACAAGGCGTATAGCAAAATTGAATTTTAATGAACTTCAATTATGGAATCAATTGTTACTACAGTAGTTACATAATAAAATAGTCATAAGTATACCTAATATTATTTTATCTATACAGGGTTATTTGGAAAACATTAATAACCTCGCGGGAGTATTGGCTGCCTCGATAATGAGTCGAAAATGTTTAAGCTATTATGGCCTAATATCAATACTTATGGAGAAAAGCGACATCAATGTTTGCATTTTTTTTCAATATTTCTGACTTATTTTTTGTAAAACGTTGGACTATCGATACAGTATCTTATATCGAAAATGAAAAATTCATTCCCTTTAATACAAGTCAAATAAAATAATGGAAATCTTCGAATTCGAGGGATAACCCTATCATAAGCCTTTTGCAGATCTACAAATGCACAGAAAAGTTTTTGGTTTTTCGCTAAAAACTTTTCCGTCAACACTCGTAGAGAGAAGTGCATTGTAACAAATGAATTTTTCGTAATCGATATAAGTTACTGTAATGATAATCTAACTTGATAGATTTTTTACTCCACAAATGATGAATTGAGAAAATTATCGTACATTATTTAAAAAAAAATAACACTCTTACATTTTGGTCGATTGCAATATTTATTACCTGCTCTAAAAATGCAAGCTCGATTCCTAAAGAAAAATCCAGATGAATGTATAATTTGATTAATTAAACTAAACAATGTATCTATACTTAAAAAATTTTTTTTACGAATATTATCATTTAAATTTAAAGTCGATTCCCGGTGAGGTCACAATTTAATCTATGTGATTTACTTAAGCCTGAGTGTTTTATTTGCTTCTGTGATTGGGCCTTCTGGCCTGTTGAAGCGTAAAAAAAGACATTCAAAATAAATTAGGTGAAGCGTTAAAAATTGAAAATAAAAAATTTTGGTGACCACACACAAGAACCCGAATCTTTTTATTTGTGTTTTTTTTTATTGTTACAATAATATTTATTACGCAATTGTGTTATTCATAGTATCTCTCCATTTAAGAGCATTGCTTTTGTGCTCGGACAAAGAACTTTGAATTTCTATATATAATTCCTTACATTTAATTATTTTGTATTATATTATATATCTAAGGTGAAGTAGTAGAGTGCACGTCTTTGACTTTGAAGGTAATGGTGTCTAGTTCAGTTCATAGAGATGTTCTTTCAATTTGCTCTTCAATTGTTCTGTATCCCGTATCTTTTTCATTTCGATTGGAAGGTTGTTAAAAAATTTCATGACTGAGTATATGAAACCTTGTTGATATTTTTTTGTATTGAATTTTGGGATTTTAAAATTGTCTCTTAATCTTGGTGTTGTGTTTTTTTCGTTTTCTTTGACAAGTTGCATAATTTATACTCTTTTGTATATAGATTCCACATTTGGGACTGAAAACATTTTGAATAGTGTTTGTGTGGGGAATGTTGATTTTTTTTAAGGATGACTTTAGTAATTATTCTCTGAATTACTTTAATTCGATATATTACATTATTATAAGTTCCACCCCACTCTATTATTCCATATTGGAATGGACAGTTGCATGGTATACCTATATTAAACTGTCTATGCTTAGAATGTTATATTATTATTATTTTTATTATAATAATAATAATAAAAATAATAATTAAAAGTATGCAAAAAATGGCACATTATCGTGAATAATATTAATAGAAGCACTCTGACTCATACAGGGATTGACTGTTAGGCTCCTGTCACCGGAGGCCGCACCCTTAATAATCTTGCCCGTTGCAATTTCCCGAAGCGGGTGGTATTTGCATTATGCGAGAGAACAAACGCCTGCCGAAACAGGTTCAAATTCGCGAACAATTGACTTTAACTTCGTACGATGGAAGTACTTAGTTAACAAAGTATTGGTGTTTTTTTGTTCCGTACTGCGCAAAATTAATAAACGAGTACTATATAGCGCACTGGCTCAAATAAATTGACGCCAGCCATAGGAACAAAGCCACACACGAAAGGTGGTTGTCATTATATCAAGTACCTACCCCAAGGGTTCCGCCTTATTATACTAATAGATGGCGCCACTTTTGCTTGGAAAATATGAATGGAACACAACTAAAATTATTCTAATACTATAGAATCCAAATGCTTTGGTATGTTCTGCCCTGTTGTGAATGCAATACAAATACAGACATCGTATAGAGATCTATATTAATATTATTAATAAAATAAATTAAATCCTTCATTAAGTAATTAACTGATAGCTGTAATAATTTTGTAATAAATATGAATTCAAGTAATATCAAAAAAAGTCTGAGTTTTTGAAGACTGAATTTTTTTTTTGTATGAAATTTGCTTTTGTTTTAAAATAACAAGTTAATGTATGGTCCTTCTTTAGCACCACAATCGAGGGGTTCATACAAAATGAACTCTCGCAACAAGGAAAAACTCCACGTCATCCAGATGGCGTTCGTTACGCTTGTGTGTGTTTGGGCTAATTGCCTTACGAGAGTGAAAGCAAAAGGTTAATAAAGTATTGAAGGACCCTTAATGTTAAAATAAAGAAAAATTGATATCTTATTCAAGACCGGGATGGCGAGTTAGGTTGAATAAATAATCGAATGGCAATTGTTCAAACAAGTATTATATAATTTACCTGATAAAATGCGTGCAAGAAAGGCGAATGTGATAATTGCAATCTTAGGGTTCGTTCAGGCACGCGGGAATCGTGCGATTGCAAATCGCGCGTTTTGAAGCCGCAGATTTGTGTCATGTGTTCAGACATAAGCGATTTGTGTGCGCGAAATGTCAGTTTGATAATGACAGCTTCGGTGCCGTTCTCCATCTTTGAACATCAGAGATAAATTCACTCATTACTCTGTTTACGATAGTCGTGTTCCATGGTAAGACACAAAAATATCATTCTGTCAGTTCATTTTTGGCGAATAAATACCTACTTACCTAAAATAATCTTTTTTTTCCAACGTGTCTTCACCATTTCCTAATATCTCCACCAACTCCTGCCAAGCTTGGTACCTGGCAATTTTATTTGAGTACCGCCGGCCACACACTGGATGTGTTTGCGTACGAAATTGAGTAGTACGTATACGTACGAATACGCAAGTACATTCCTGTCCTTCGAAGTAGTAATGAACATCGCACACTGTACACGATTTGGTAGTGCGTGTACGCACGTATAGATGCGACATTTTCGATCCGGATTTTTTCGGAAATTTTTGCGATTTCGTACGATGGATATTGAAAATTTTGTCAATTTGACACATGACCACAAATGTTTGTGGGACCAAAGTGATTCAACTACGTGACCATTAGCACAGATTATGGCGGAGAATCTCTAAAGAACTAAAAATACCTGTAAGTTAAAAAAATTGGTTTTATGAAGGTGAGGTATAATTATGTACATCGAACAAAAAAACTTTTAAATATTTATCCGATGTTATGAGCTCTCGTTGCACTTAGATTCTCCCCAGCATTTGTGAATCGATTAGATAGATAGTCATGAAATTTGTCATTATTTAAGTCTGCCATAATAGAGTTTTCCATAAGATACAGATTATTCATTTGGCAGAAACGTCATTGGAGAAATGCGCAAAATTAATTGATCGTGACAACGCAAGACGCAATCAATGTGCGCGCTCCAATACGTACTAAAGTAGTCGTACGAATACGTACGTAATAATCGTATCTAAAGTGCGACCGGTCTAATCCTCACACTGAAGATCCCGTATTGCAGATCTTTTCTCCACTTCATCAATAAAAAGTTCAGTGTCAAAGTGATCCATAACGAACTCACGCGTGGTCCTGTTGTGACGTACGAACCGTGCGAAGCCCGCAACGCAACTGAATGCTGAGGAAAGGCTACGGATTTGCATCGAAAATATGTCAGGGGGAGGGGAAGGGGTATGAGAATAGGAAGGAAATGTTGCCTTCGTTAACCGCCGAGTCCTAAAGAATATGTTTCCAAATTTTGAGTTCGATCGGTCAACGGTACAGATTTGCATCGAAAATATGTCATGGGGAGAGGAAAAGGAATGAGAATATGGGGGAAATATCGCCTATGTTATTCGCCGAGTCCTAAAGAATAAGTATCCAAATTTTGAGTCCGATCGGTCAAAAGGTACAGATTTACATAGAAAATATGTCATACATATGGAAGGGGTATGATAATAGGGGGAAAATGTTGCCTATGTTACCCGCCGGGTCCCAAAGCATAAGTATGCAAAATTTGAATCGAATCGGACAAACGGTGTGGATTTATATAGAGAACAGACAGACAGACATGGAGTTTTATAGGTATAGATTCACATAAAAATCTATCTGCCTTGCAGTTTCTGAACTGGAGAGAGCTGGCACTAACCGAGATGAGTGGAGGAAGACTCTTGAGGCGGCCAAGACCCACCAGGGGTTGTAGAGCCAAGAGTGATGATTCACATAAAAGAATGATATGAGAAAAAAATAATTTGGGCATCCATCATTCTTTATTGAATATTCAAGATAATTCATTAAATATATTTGATAATATTTATGTTTTAGTTAACGATGCATCTTAAAATGTTGTTATTTAGCCACTTTTATTTATGTTTGTCTGTGCACATCAAAATTTTTGCTAAAACATGAAGAATATAAATAAGATGAATGAATTTAAAAACAAATGCTATAATTTTTGTAAAAGTTGTATAGAATTGTAGAGCATAAGATGTATTATTTGTTATATTATAGATTGTACCATAGATTAGATCATATTATAAAATGTATTTATATTATATATACCCCCCCTACCCTATTATATATTATATATATTTATGGAACAAAAGTAGTTTCTGGAATATCTCGCGTTTCCTGTAAATGGTCTCCCTGAGAAAACTTCGTCATACTTCGAGTTTAGCTTTATTGGTGGGAGACTTTCATGTCGCCCGCAAAAAAGCGCGGCTTGTCCGTAACTTTTGAGACCTTTTAAGCCTTGAAAATGGCACGTGATACCGTGCCGAAACGTCGGCCTAGGTCTTTTCAGGGAGACCATTTACATGAAACGTGAGATATTTCAGAAACTACTTTTGTTCCATATGATAAGCGCTCCGTGGAAATATCAAACAAAATTTTAAATTTTAAATCTATTTTAAATTTTAACATTTTAAATCTATCTCTCTCAAAATTTAAAAAATCATTATATGATCATTTCTTTTCAAAATATTAAATTTTTATATAATGTCTTAAATTTTTTATATATACCTGGCTATTCAAATTTAATATTGCTATATTATCGTTGAGTAAAAATTTCTGAGATCACTACTTTACACTTTTTTGCATATATACTTTTTTTACATATATGTCTAACCTCATTATGTTTAAACTATGTATACATACTTTTTTACATTTATACCCTTTATTTTTCTTTTACATTTAATTGTTTGTTGTATTTTAATTATGTTAAACCTGTTGTAAAAGGCTATTAAGCCGTGTAATTAATAAAATAAATAAAAAAAATAAAATAAAACATATATATATTTCATAAGAAATAAATAAGAGAAACACACAAATGTCAAATAATAACAGGGAAAAATTAAATGCTGGAACCTGGATTCGAACCACGGACCTCTGTCTTACGCGGACAGCGTGTTACTAATTTCACTATCCCAGCTACGTAATAAGTCGTCAATTTGATAGTTATATGTTTCTCTTTGAATTATTAATTCACTTTTTTATATTATTTCATTTTTATTAGGACGTCTTCCCGCTAGTCGATTTCCGAATAATGGAAGTATTCTTTGCTAAACTGCAAATAAAGTATATACGTTATTTATATTTTTCATTTATTTATGGTGACGAGTCCCGTAATATTTAATAAGAAATTTTAAAGAAATAGCTAAATATAAATATGTGGGTTATTATGGATAGTGTATTAGTAATATATTTTAGAATGTATAGTGTAAAATACTAGTTAATACACAAGTTGTAATATTAACTAACTTAAGATAAAAATAAAATTACTAAAAAATATTTTAAAAAACTAACCTAGTTAAAAAAAGTCCGACCAAAAGCGTCGGTCATGGTGGCGACCCCGTTCAATTTACAAAGCGTGCATTTCGGAGGAAAAACGTCGCTCGCTATGATAATGCAGGAATTTAATATTCAGGCAATGTTAGCTGAAACACATTGCAATCCCGTAGCGGCACTTACGCATAAATTAGCCGCGATACAAGTACTGCACACGTATTGGCCCCTAGATGCATGTGAACAGCGCTCTAGTTTGGCTACAGATGAGGGAGGGGCGGAAAAACAAACATTATGGCCGCTGTGTATGATAAGAAAAGGGGGAGGGGCTTGCGTGCTACCCTTACACTAATTACACGCTCTCTTTTGGATTATTCCCACAGCAACGTATGAATTATGAATTAAAACTTATTATTTTGATATACAAAGCTACTAAATTAATAATTCTCACTTTAAATGTGAACTTTTCCATGAGTTAATCGAAATATAATTACTTCGTTGTCCGAATGTTCCATAAGTCTGCAACTTCCTGGAAGTCAATGCTAAAAAACGACATTATGCGGCTGGAGAGAGATTCGAACACCGAACGCGCGGACGGCAGCGTGGCGACTAGACGACAAGGCCATCATCGCTTCTCCGTGGCCCGTCAAAAATATAGTATAAAATATATATATATATATATTATATATTATATCTGTTAATCGAAGGCTTTCACGGGTTATAACAGTGGAGTTAGAAACGTCGGCAGGACGACTGGTCCTGACGAAGAAGTTGCGCGGGTACCCCCAAAGTAGTTAGACGAACATATTACATATATAATATATATATTTATATATATATATTATAGGTTATAATGAAGGTTTTCATGGGTGTTAGAAATGTTAGTATTAATTCCTTTGGGGGTAACCGGCGTCAAAATATATTAGCGCGCAAAAATCAATTAAATATAACCACCGACACAATAGAAGCAACATCGAGTACAAAGCGCATCATAAGGAGCCAAACAAATGCCATTAAGGCCAGCAACGGCCGGGAACACCCAATATTTAATACAAAATTCCCAAAAATCATTAAGGCCAATAATGACCACAGTACCCAAATTTAGACTTTGACTTACCAGACCTCACTTGGTAATAAGTTTCCGATACGAACGGACGTGCTCGCACTGCCCCTCGTGACGGAAATTTATTAACAAGGCACCATGAAGATGCCTGTTGTAATTCAGGCGAAACGTCGGTCGACGAATGGTCCTTCTGAGGACCAGATTTTGACGCAGGTTACCCCCAAAGAAATTAATACTAACATTTCTATCACCCGTGAAAACCTTTACTGTAACATATATATATTTATATATACACTATACGCGGCTTAGCCAAGATGCGTACCATTTTATGCTTCTAACTTTCGACGTTTGACGGGCTTTTTATTATGTATAAATAAATAATACTTAAATTATGTTCCGTGATTTTTTATGGGTGTACGGTTAGTCACCGTAAGACTGTTGGTAGCATGAAGGGATCAACTTATAAGAATAAGTCGTCTTTATATCTTGAACATATTTTACAAATTTACAGTGAAAAAATAATAAGATATGATTAAGAAGAATATACTTTATTTACATCACTAATTTGTTGAAAATACCCAAATTTTTCGGGGCCAATGTTATGCGTTGTATCCTGATGAAGGGCCTATTGGCCCTGAAACATGTTGGTTTTTTTCAACACATTTCAATGTCATCACAAAATCATTTAGGTTGATGTTGTGTGGGAAAGAAATATTATACACATACATATTTGGCGTGATAAAAATATCTTGTCAAATAACTTAATATCACAACATGAATTAGGATTTTTGATAAATCATGCCATTTTTAATGCATTATTTTTTAGTTTTATAATTGAAAATAGTATTTTAATTAATTTCCAATGATTTAAAACTTTTGATATGCCACTTTTATAAAAATCTTAGGATTTATATGCAATGACAGTTGTATAAGTTATATTCTTTTCAATACCTTCGTTTCGGAAATATTCTCGTCTACTTTAAAGTATGGAAGGGATTGAAATATATGCTAAGTCGGAAAGTGAAAAGTCTATTTACTTTGAACGTTGCTTAAAAGTCTTCCATTATATACCACAATTTTTAAAATAAGTGTAATAGTGTATCACTGTCTACGTACGATTTCAAATATCAGTAAAAAATAACGAATACATTTATATCATCTTTCCACATATATGTATATTAAATTATTCAATTTATGTGCCTCATCGAGTATCAAAATACGCCTAATCAAATTTTTTTTAGATTAGAATTTTTACATACAATTAATACTTATTTATACATTTAAAATATTAATAAACTGAAATATCAGGTATCAATTTGAAGTTTTTGCTTGTTTAACATCAGAATGGATAAGGATAGTATTTGATTTTCAATTAAACATATTCATTAAATTATTTTTGATATTTTTTAATTTAAGGAATTGTTTACTTGACCCACTAAAGCAATATTTACATTTAAAAATAAATAATTATAATCTTAAAGCTTTAAATATTAAAAATAATTCACTTGACAAGTTGAGCGTAATACACAAAACATGGTAATGAGTGTCTTTAATGTGTAACGTATTATATTCGAAAATTTATAACTAAGAGTAATTAATTTTTAACTAACCCATGGAGTTTTAGATTATAACGATTAGAAATTTGAATACCCGGCTTCTGTATAAAACGATTGTATTTTAGATAAACGCAAATTTATACATTTTTTAATGATCCAAAGTTTACGTAGTAATTGATAACTTCTTATGTACTTGCCATTTAGTAATCAAGTAACCGGAGGTTTGAACCTTGTTATCTCAATTTTTTGTATACCTACTATAAATTAACGTAATAACATTTAAACAATTATTGATTTGTTGATGTATATGTTTATAAGAATTTTTTTAAACACATTTATTTAAATAATAAAAATATTTATTACACAAATTACATTAATATAATTTTTTTAATTTTATTTTTCCGTGACCAATGTCAACGCTTGGCAAATTTTCTATGGGTGTATTTCTACAGTAAGCTCAACGCACGAAATTGATAAAGCAGAAAAAGATAATGTAAGAGAAACATCTTTCTACGAATCTCTTAGCGGGGTGATACAAAGTAGATAAAACGGAGATAAACAGTCATTGAAATATCTCTTTTGCTCCTCCCACAATCGGAAGCCAGCCATATATTTCCACCCCCAGGGTATAAAAGTATAAACCACCCATAGGAAGTTGGTTTTGCTGAGTGTCTGTGAATCGGGGGTTCCTTTTTGTTTGTTTTAGGAAACCAAATATCTTGGTCTGGTGGCAAACAGGATGCAGACTGATTTGCTATGCAAAAAATGGCCGCTGAGGCGCCACCGGACCACGCCTTCTAGGATTCTTCTGACGGCAGATAAGAAGGGAGAGCGAGCTGCTAACAGAAGAGGCTGTATGGACCAGGAGGTCTGCCAAATGAGCCCGGGGTGCCGGAAGCTCGAGATTGAACGCCGGCGGATGTAATTCAGCACGTGATAGCTCTTGAAATACTTTTCTCTATCTTGGTACCCAGGGAAAATATGTTTTCCGATTCAGTGATTTTGAATCAGTAAATAATTGTCTATGTAAAGGTGCTTCTGGGGGTTCTATATGCTAAAAATCTTTCTAGTATTATACCATCACAGTGAAAATGCGAGACTGTATTCAATATTATTTAGCCCATTTCCTATTAATTAATGTACGTGATTTTATGTGAACGTGGCAGTGATATATTATATATTTTTTTTTCTTGTACATTAAAATAATGCATTCAAACATACCATTGCCCATCATTCCAAACTCAAAATTCTGTTTTTATTCAGTAGAAAATTGAAAAAAAAATTTTTTATAATATTTATAAAAATAAACTTAAAAAAATGTGTCGGTGTGAGATTCTGAGCTCTACTTTTCTGGGGTATTTTTGTTTTGAAAGTTTAATTCATGGTTTGTTAGAAAGTTTTCGATATTGAAACACCACGCTTGGTATACGTGTTTGGTAAGTTTGAATTCAGCCGTTCTTAACATAGGGAACAGACGCTGTTTGTAGCTGTCCACTCTGGTTCAGCTACATGCATACCTTTTGGTTCGCGAGAGGTATTTTATTTCCCTCCTACCCTGCATATCTGCTGAGTATTCCCCTATTCAACACCTGGAGACGCGTCCTATAACAGGTTCCGCCGAGGAGACATGAAAAAAGGAAGGGTCCGGCCTAAGAAAAGGTGTGCCGATGATATTATACCTTTCAAGGGTAGGAGGTAGATTAGTAAAGACCAAAAAAGAGAATATTGGAGAATTTTGGAAGAGGCTTACATCCAGCAGTGGAGAAATGGCTGAGGAATAAGAAGAAGAGGAACGAAAATTCATTTAGTATGATTAACATATTTTCTGTTACATTTATGATTAACACATTCGTGATAAACTTTGAAATGTTCTGAGCATATTCTTGTGTGAAAATGAAGTATTTTAGATTAAGTCTTCATTCATGATTAGCAGTTTCATTTGTGTTTTAAGAAAGTCTTAGAAAATATGTTAAACCGCACATTAAAGTTAAACTTTCTTAATTATTTTTTAACCATTTCTTAAGTTTGCAAATCTATAGACATCATAAGAAACCCGGAGTTCTTTAGAATAAGCCAGCGCACTAATAATGTTCGTTGCTTTTCTCCCATCACAAGGTTGTGTCGCACATATAATATGTATTGTGCTGACCGTAACATTGATGCTGATATTCTTGCAGATACCTTATCATCGTTCAAAAACTCACTCATACATCTCACTCATACATTCAAAAACTCACTCATACACTTTAAATACACTCATACAAAACTCACTCACACATAGATCCATTTTCTAAACGATGACCTGAATGGATCCATTAAATCAATTATTTATTTACATATTCTTATATGATCTTATACTACATTCAAACACTAAATGTATAATACTCATAAATGTACATGTAAAATATACTTAAATGTAAAAATACATGTCACTAGAGCTTGCCAAAGATACTTGTGATTGGGATAATGGGCATAGTCTTCATTTATAATGTTTTATTATTAGAGTATCATCTACCTATTATCCTGTTAGTGTCTCTAATAAAGATAAAAATAAAAAAAATACATACTAAATAATGTTTTTTTTTAGTGTACGTAATGATTAAGTTTTTTTTGGAGTAATTTTTTAATGTCGAATTCGTAATTATAGTTTTTCATTTTGTATAAAGGCAAATGGATATTCCACTGAGGTGTCTCTGAGATAAATACATAAAACCTGTCACTACTCAAGGAAAGTTCTCTGATATACAAACCTACATCTTATTAGAGATAAGTTTTTGAAAAAAATTGCTACCTCAGTTTTTCTACCATATACGTGTATAAAAAAATTAACTTTAAAATATGGGTATTGCTGTGTTTGTTACCAGACAGTGGACATTTCTGCTTTTGCGATTTACATTTTCGGTTTAAAATCGACATCAGCTGTCACTGGTATGAATAAGTCATTGACACGTGACCCATTCCTGGGGGTTGATTGGTTGAAGTTGACATTGTTGCCTTTGTTTTTAATAGTGATTTAGAAGCATGGTTTTCGAAGAGATTTTTTACAAAAGAGCTGTATTTCGTATAAAATCTTCAAAAGAGTACATTCTAAATTAGTTATCCTTAGTGACTGCATTCAAAATATTTTTATTTTTAATTTTTTGATATTGCTGCCTTTGCTTTTTGATGTGTTACATCTTTCCTCTTACTTTCCTGCAATATGTGGTAGTGATTTCGTGAAAATGGATGGAAATATGTAACAGGAAATGAAACGCCAGGGAAGCGCGCGCAATTACATTTAACCAATGAGCGCGCGCTGAGCACGCGCGATGGAAAAAAAACATCGTTTATAATCAAATCAGTGTCCCGTAAGTGCCATCACAGCGAAGACGCACACTTTCAACAGCCAACGCTTCTGATTTTGTATATAAGTTACGTGACTGGTGTCAAGCGTATGGATGTTGTGACTTTGATATATTTTGGTTTATATCTTCAAAACAATCCAATAAATACTTTTTTTTACGCTAATGTAAAGGGTTATTGTTAATTATTTCAGTAATTATTTTTAAACATTTATTCAAAGTTTTCATACAATACATATGGCGATACATTACCGCCATCTATGAAAATAAATAAAAACTTATAATTGACCAAACACATTTCCAAAGAAAATGCGTAAGTAGATATAGGTATACGGTACCTACCTAGTGCGGCAAAATTCAATAATAAATAAATGTACATAAATTTTTTTACTTGTATTTACTTATTAATTAATAAATATATAAGTATTAGCTTTTTTAAACTTTGATGCTTATTTCTGTCTCTGTCAATTGATATTTTTAATTGTGAGATGACAAATGTTACACATCATATGCGACTACCGTAAGGCTCGCTCGTTGTTTTTTTATTTATCCCTCATATATCGTCATGATCACAGAACAATGACGGATGTGAAATAAATTCCATATTGACTTTTTTGGATCGTTAAAAAGTGAAAAAAATAAAGTATATAAAAAGTGTATTTTTTCTTATTAACATCGTTATACAAAGTTGGTATAACGACGGTTCTGATTTGCGATCGTAGAACAATGCAGCATGTGTAAAAACGTCGTTATACTGCGCTGACTATATTTGAGGTTTTAAAGGTACCCACTTTAAATAACTAACCCAAGTTTCAAAGGAAAATCTTTTGTTGTTATCGAGCTGTGACATAAAGCGTCTTTATGTAAATAAAACTTCAAACTGCTCTCCTGCAAACTTGAGAAAAATCACATGCGTCGTTGTTCTACCATTATGACGATATACTCGATCGAAATCTTGTATTGGATAAACAACCATGAATTTTAACTAACTCTTAAGGCGAAATTTTTGACACGAAACGGGGAGAAACTTATTGCTGCAAACTTTCGTCGGCGTGAATAATATATTAAATAACCCCCGCGAAAACACATCCGAGGCGTCGGCGTCGGCGTCGTTACATTCAAAATTCGAACGATACATTCCCCCGGATACAGTTATGCGCCATGCACGGGATCAGGACCAATCTGTAAGTACACACATATTTCAGGGCTGGATCAGAAGCGATCTCCCTGTAAACAGTGTATGTCTCCGCTTACGGCAAATCCGGTATTCGCATAAATAATCTCAGGCCGGTGAAATATCCAGGCGATCCGTGGGGTCGCTTTTATTAGAAGGACGATTACGTATATTACGTGTTTAAAAATATCCGATACAGTTATTTATTGCATCAGGTGTTTCAATGCTGGAATTATGATTTTTTTATTTGCGTCACGGAGTCTTATTAAGATTGATACATGGATCTGTGATATAGGTATATCTGTGAAAATATGTTACTATTATAAAGGGGTAAAAGTAATAAAACACATACAAATTGTGGTAATAATTAATACCTATGATATTGGTTTTATTGGGAAGATTATTCCATTTCTGTTTGTATGCAAGATATAAATAAAGTTACTTACCTTAACATGTAGATATATTTTGATATTGACATATATTTTTTTTTATTAATTTATTTGGTAAATGTACAAACTTAATAGTGTATTCAATATAATATAATTAATACACATTTATATTACACGCTTACTCACTTTTCTCGTGTTTAAAAGTGGGGGCATTGTCATACATGTTGTGACGTAGCAACCTTTGTTCGTCACACCTCTTCGCGAAACCTCTGAAAAAATGAATTTATCGATCCCCGCACCAACGATCTGCACCAAAAATTGATTTCTAACCGCGTAGGTACCGCAAGCACTCTATGGAACAGAATAATGTCTTTGGTCTACTGCAGATAGTTTCACAGCGGTCGCGAACGGCGGGGACGAGATTACAAAATGGCATTCGGAATCTGACACTTGAGCAAGCGAGATGTGAACCTTTCTGTGAACCCTCGTGATAATTGGTAAGCTCATTCCGAGAGACGCAATTTGAAGTGGCATAAAGATAACATGTGAAATTACATGATTGGTTGTTAATAATGTCTTTCGTCTTAATAGAGGGTTTTTCCATGGGAGCGCTTCGCGCCATGGCCAGGTGACGCAGCATGGAGTAAAAGGTGGATCCATTGCAACGCCTGGGGGGCAGCTGCAGAGGTGATGTTCCGGTAATCATCTGCATCGGCCGCCCAAAGCCTCGGGGTGGGGTTGTTCTCTGGACCCTTAAGGGAGCAATCCTCCTCAGATGCGAGGCCAGCAAAATAAAGACCACGACTTGCCTGGTATTCAAATTCTCTCTAATAATCAATTTCACATCACGCCTGGAGCGAGCTGCGTGTTATCTGACTCCGTAAATACAAGAACATGGGCATCAGGTCGAGCGGTTTTAGAAAAAAGGAACATTGCTAAGCACGTGCGGAAGCGGTGTTTGTGCCAGACT